>LBNU01018335.1:33349-69440 GCA_014162995.1 Artemisia annua | reverse complement strand
ATAGCTTAAGTTTAGTGAGGAGTAACACCAAACATACTTGTCATTTCAATCCCAAGTGTTTATTCCGCGAACACTTGGGTATAATTCTTTTGATTAATTCCTAATAAAGAGTTAAACGTTGAAAAATATTGTTTCTTATCTTTTACGTTTTTATTACTTAGTTATTAATCTTTGCATCATTATTCCATGGAACTTGGTTAGATTAACTTTGTAGTTAACCACTAACCAAGTAAAAGGGACCAACAGTAATAAAATCCATCGTTATATTCTCCCATTTCCATTCAGGGATCGGTGGTTGCTGTAGCAATCCAGAGGGTTTCTGATGTTCAGCCTTAACTTTCAAACAAGTCAGACATTTACCAACATACTCAGCTATTTCTCTCTTCATTCCTGGCCACCAATACGCATCTCTAAGATCATAATACATTTTGTCAGATCCTGGATGAATTGAGTATCTCGTCTTATGAGCCTCATCCATGATCAACCTTCTTACATCTCCTACCAACGGAACCCATATTCTATCCAAGAAATATAGTCCACCATCCTCCTTTCTCTCCATTTGTTGATCTAACCCACGCAGCATCTCAGCTGTCGCGTTCTCATCCTTGAGAGCTTCCTCTTGCACTGCCAATATCTTACTCTTAATGCCCGATTGCAATGTCATGCACATAGCTCGTACACGCTTAGGCTTTATCCTTTCCTTTCTACTCAATGCATCAGCCACCACATTCGCCTTTCCAGGATGATAACGAATCTCACAATCATAATCACTAAACAATTCAATCCATCTTCTCTGTCGCATATTCAGCTCCTTCTGAGTGAAATTATGCTGAAGACTCTTATGATCTGTGTAGACAACACTCTTCGTGCCATACGGATAATGCCTCCAATTCTTGAGAGCGAATACTACCGCACCAAGCTCTAAATCATGAGTTGTGTAATTCTTCTCATGGATCTTGAGTTGTCGGGATGCATAAGCTATCACCTTACCTCTCTGCATTAGTACACACCCAAAACCTTGATTCGACGCATCACATACACAACAAAATCGTCTGGCCCATCAGGTAATGCCAGAATAGGTGCATTACACAAACTATCCTTTAGTGACTGAAAAGCCATCTCTTGTTCTTCTCCCAGACATACTTCTTATTCTTCTGAGTCAACAAAGTGAGGGTTTGACAATCTTCAAAAAATTCGCTATAAATATTCTGTAGTACCCTGCCAATCCTAAGAAGAACGTATCTCAGACGGCGGCGTAGGAGCCTTCCAGTTCTTGACCGCTTCAATCTTACCAGGGTCTACATGTATACCTTCACTATTTACTACATGTCCAAGAAAATATACCTCCTCAAGCCCAAACTCACATTTTTGAAANAAGTGAGGGTTTGACAATCTTCAAAAAATTCGCTATAAATATTCTGTAGTACCCTGCCAATCCTAAGAAGAACGTATCTCAGACGGCGGCGTAGGAGCCTTCCAGTTCTTGACCGCTTCAATCTTACCAGGGTCTACATGTATACCTTCACTATTTACTACATGTCCAAGAAAATATACCTCCTCAAGCCCAAACTCACATTTTTGAAAACTTGGCTAACATCCTCTTCTTCTTCAACAAACACAATGATGACCAAATCGACAATCTATCCTAAGGAAACGACGCAAACCATGACCGGTCGAACCAAAACGTATATCAAACAAACTTAAAGAATTACGAACTATCGACTAGTGTAATAAACGAATACCGAATCAAAACTAGAAAACACAATGAGGAATTTCACCAATAAAAGTAGACACGGCTCCAATGTTCATGAAAACCCATACAAAGAAAAGATAGAATACACGTACCCATAGAAAATCCACAAGCGTACCACAACGAAAGAAACACTTGATGAACCAAATACATATCAAGTTTGGTAAATGGGAACCATATATAGTTCTTATTCCAGTACTCGACCTTACCCCAAAAAATAAATATCGTTTTCACAGGACATACCCTAAACTCATACATTTTTCTGTAAAATATACAAATCATTTTATGTAAGAAAACCATTTCAGATATGTTAAGTTACTTTAAGTATAATTTTCTTAAATTCCATATTCGACATAGTTTTTATGACATCAAGAGTTAATATAGTATCTCACCTTACTTGTTTAAAACATTTAAATCGTGCTTATTAAGATAGTAAAATAAATAGACTTTCATAACAGAATTGTAGGATATTTTACTCTTAATGTTTATGTTATAACTAGTTTTGACAATAGACTAATAACACCTTGAAATTATGACATCATTATAACCATTTTTTTTACACTTCATTTTCACCATAAAAATAATAGTTTCCAACAAATGACCTTGAAATACCCAAAACAAGTTGTAAAATACCATAAGGACTCTAACACAACCTTTTAATCGAATGCGAAAGACATAAAAGAATCCAATAATCAAAATAATCATCAAACGAACACATACCAGTGAACACTCACGCAAATACATTGCAAACCAAGCGAAGAACGTAAAGACTCATTCGTACAACGGTCATATTAAGATCATAGAAAAACATCGATACTAACAGGTCGCAAAACATATCACGAAATCCAATTGGTGAGTAAATGAGGGATTAAATATCCGCACTAACTTGTCACGAACCAACAGTACTCGAAGAATAATATAATATTCATTCGAGGAATGAATGCAAGGAATAACCAAAGAAACGAACCAGTATCCAACAGAAACGAATCCGATTGACCAACACCTATCACGACGGATATGGCATCCGTACCAACATGTCACGAATAGAAATGCTAACCAGAAAATTAGGTATGCGAATGGAGTGTCTAGTAAACGAACCAACTTAAATATCACCACATTAGTTACAACAGATAATCGAGGTATCAACATATGATAGGTAGAATGGAATCTTACCACCTATACATTCCAACATATGACGACTCCCCAAACGTTTAAGAGAATACTTCTCTAACCAGACATCCATCATTAACATGATATCACATAACATCTACCACAACATATAGCAAAAAATGACAATCAATGTAATCATGGTCACAAGTCCACGTGTGTGATACCCTTATAATTATGTTCGCGACCATAGTTATAAGGCCTATTCCACACGCATACTTACTTCCAAAACCACACATCTCAATGTTAACGCACATATTCCACATAGCACCTAATACACAACAGAATCCATGTTATCATACTTGCAGGTCCACTTGTGTTGTGACGCATGTATAATTATGTTGGCCACCATAATTATCTATGCCCCCTTTCACAAATGTACTCCCTCCTATGACTACACTTAATGCAAACAATCATCTCACATGGAACAATTCCAACGATCACTTAAACCCTATAATCAAATTCACTTGGATAAGATCGATCCAATAATCATTAGATCTAAGCATACACAAAGTAAATTAGCCTAACATGTTGAAAGAAAGACAAGCACAAGCATATATCACACAACACATAGACATATTGTATGAATAAAGACTTATCTTGGATTAAACATGCAAGTTAGAGGGGTTAGGATACCCTCTAAGGTCTGTAATACATGTACTAGGGTTTAACCCTAAAGTTCTCCACTCCAAAATTCCTCTCAAAATAAGAAAAAAAACGTTCTATATATTCAGAAAACGCGGCCTGACGGCGTCAGCCCAATAGGTGACGTCGTCAGCTCGGCGATTAGGGTTTCCTGACGGCCTTGATTGACGTGGTCATAATTGCTGGTTCCAGATCTGACGGCCTTGGTTGACGGCGTCACAATTTACACTACGAACTCTCTGGATCATCACGAGTCTTTTTTCCACTTCTGAACTTCACTTGTTCCTGACGGCGTCACTTAGTAGAGTGTGACGGCGTCACCTTCAGTAATCTTCAAGGTCTTTTGAGTTTTTGTTGTTTTCCGCACTTTTTCACTCCGAAAACGCCCGAAAATGCTTCTTTTGTGATTTTCCCTTCAAAAGTACCTAAAATGAGAAAAGAAACGACTTTGGGTGAAATCCAAACCAAAAACATACGACTTAGGACTCAAACCGACCCCTAAAAACATAACATTTTTCATCTCATCAGTTTTAAACGGGATTTTACAACACATGTGACTTAAACCGAGAAATTGATTCTTTCCCGGGATTTTACTAAAGTCAACCATGAAAACCGCTAAGATAAGCTAACCGTTGACAAGTAACCGCTGAGAAAGAAAAATGCTGATAACGATAACCGCTGACAGGATAACCGCTAGTATAGTAACCGCTGACTATTAAACCGCTGACAATGGTAACCGATGAGAGAGTAACCGCTAGTATAGTAACCGCTAATTTCAAAAACCGCTGGAACACAAAGGACAGACTGAGCTAACCACTGAAAGCAAACCGCTGAAATAGTACAAAGTACAACATTATGTTCGCTGACAAAGTGTACAAACCACTGACGCTAACCGCTGTAAACCCAAACTAACCGCTGCCAAGAAAACTTTACCGAGGAGAAAACCGCTGCTAAGAAAAAAGTCCAAAATCACTCATCCACTTCTCAAACGTAAGATCTAGCCAAACCAACTAATAAACTAGATGAATCTAACCCCTCTAATCCAAGAAGTACAAGAGAAAACACAAGAAACTCCACAAACAAGGTCAAATAAGAGTAAAACCTTCCTAAACTAGTAGAAACTAAAACAACCCATACACCAACCAAGTACCTACGATCCCTAGGATGTAACCATAGCTCTTGATACCAATTGTAGGATACTAGATAAACATATAACACTTATGGAACCTTGTGGTATGGATCGTTTAGTGTAGAAAAGTAAGAAGAGATTTAGAGAGAGAAAGTAGAGAGAGAAAGTAAATGGAACCTAGAGAGAAAACCAAAAAAAAGAAAATAGATTATGAGAGGTTCCACCCTCTCCAAGGATGGAGAGGGATTTTATATGTGCATGGTGTTGGTTGCCACTTGGGCTGTGGATCGGGCTGACAGTTGGTAAAGACCTGACCCGACTCCACGAATACTAACTACTTCTAATCTACGTAGTAATAACTATTATAAGTACTACGGGCTAAAAAATGCTTAATCGTACTTGGGGTGACCGAATCTTTTCTAAGAAAAATCGTATTTCTAACACCCTCCCATTTACATATTTTCAACTAGGGTCCTAAAACAAAGATTTGCGGTGCAATAATTAGCAAACTCTCCCGAACACGCATACTTTTAATCATGAAAAATAACAAACATCACCAACGTAAATTTTAATCACCACAGATCACTTTAAATACGTTTTTCCATTAATTTCGAAAGTAATACGCTTGTAAAATAAAACGTAACCGTTTCTCTTTAAATACCGACTTTCACCTCCCGAGCTCACATTTGTTATCAAAGTTCTCAACACGCTTTTAAATGTAATCCATCGTTTTTAAATAGGTTTTTCCTTTAAAACGTGACTATAAATACGCCTCTATTTATCTCGCGTAACAAAACTTTATATATTTTGTATTATTAGGTTCCCTAGTGCCAGAGTCGAAGTAGTGCCTAACTTAACGCCATAGAAAAGGTCTAACGACAAATATTCTACATAAATAATCAATGATACGCATCACCTTCAGCATAATCAATCACCAATTCCCATAATTTCTGAAAACCGTTTCAATAAAATCAACGATTCATTTTAAATTATAAAATCGTAGTTTAAATCAGGTTCTCAAATTTACTAGTTGTCACATAATCAGAATCACTTGGATAAGATCGATCCAATATTCAGGAGTAATCGTGCTCCAACATGGCTTCAGACGGCAAAAGACAATATAAGAATTCCAAAACATGACACAAAACAAAAGACGTCGCACAATGGCTGAAGCTCCACTCTCGCACTTGACTCCCAACTCAGATCGGTGAAACTTACTACTTGCTACGGACTCTAAATCCGAATCTACATCATTCCATCCTAGCTCCCCTTCATCTTTACTCAACCACCCATTCCTGTTTCCTACACATTGAGGTAGTCAACAACGTGCCAAAACCATTCCTGTTTCTTTCTTCCAATTCCGCATGATCCACAAGTGCATATAAATCACAAGGTTTAGACTGAACCACCTCTCCTTCATCTGAGAAGTGAGGACACTTCCCAAAGTACTTAGTAACGGCTCCATCTCCAGCAGTCACTGTGGTTACAAACCTCTCCACTTCTTCTCCACCAACGTTTTCCATAAACATCCTCTCCTTGTCCGAACATGGGTACATGCTAGAGGAAACTCGGATTCTGCGGTTAGTCCACTTCATCCTAACACTTCTCTTGTAACCGGTAGCAAAAAAGATAGCCCAACGAAACTTGTTACGCACGGGAGGTGCCATACTAAAAGTGACATATACAATACTAAATATAGGGTTCAATAGGCGTCCAAATCTCGATAAAACATCCCATAAATTAGGAAAAACAGACATACAAAATACCATACTTATACATAGGCCGTAAATGCAACTATATGAGGGACTCCTAGGTTATAGTCTAGGTTCAACCACTTACTTCTCTATAACCAAGGCTCTGATACCAATCTGTCACACCTCGCCAAGGCGGAAACGCGAGTGTAACTTCATGGATATCAAATTAGTTTCCTTTTTCCCTTCCCCCTACACCATTCGGCCGCCCCCTCCTTTTATATATATTTTTATTTTTTTATTAGTTTTAATTATTACACTTAAAACCTTGAACTTTTGATATTTTATAAGAACCCATAACGATACCTAACATCTTACGTGATAAACCTTCATTTTTACGATGACTCGGGAAATTATCATTTTCAAAACAAGGTTTCCAAAAATAGAATCTCACACTCTTTATAAATATAACTCATAAAACCAAACTCCACGTAACTTACTAATGCTCAAATACTTGAACGAAAACTTGTTACACAAAACCACAAAACACCAAAATTCACAAGTCATTTCTACACCACCAAGGTGATCAAAATGAACTTAACCCAAAATCAATATTACTCAACTCACCACGATAAAACCATACAAAGGGATTTAGTGCTAAAACTCACCTATATCACACATAAACCGCGCAAAACGCATAAGTCATACCAAGTAAAAGTTAGATGGGTCAAGACTATTAGTCAAACTAACCTGCTAAAATCACGGTTGTTACAACACCCAATAACAAGTCAGCATCATAAATGGGTAAAAGCAACAGATTTACCGAAAAACAAGTTGTAACAAACTGAAGTGGCGCTTGTTGACACATACCTGCACACCCTAGAGTATCCCCGTTTCTAAGCATAACCTTCTAATGTGATGGGGACTGAATTGGTAGCCCAAGATGGTGTGCAAGTTGAGTTTGAATGAAATTATTTGTTGAGCCACCATCAACCAAAACAATTACCGAATGACCATTAAGAGTTCCAGAGAGCTTGAGAGTCGATGGAACCAATTGGCCTGTAAGAGCATGAAATGAAATTTGAGGAGTCAAAGTGGTTTCAGTGGTTGGTTCGACCACTTCCTGAGGTGTGGGATAATCCACAGTATCATCAACACTCTCAGCTAATAAACATAGAAACTGTTGCTGGGTTACAACGGTGACCAGGAACGAACCGTTCATCACAGTTATAACATAAACCTTTAGCCTTACGTGTCGCCATTTCATCAGGTGTGAGCCGCTTAATTGGTAAGGGAGTTGGTAACTGAGGAGGTCGTGAAACATTTGAGCAAGGTTGTTTAACAGTTGTGGTGTTATATCTATATGGCAAAGATTTGGAAGCATTACACTTATCTTCCACTAACTTAATTGGCCATGCCCATAGCCTCATGAAGAGATTGAGGGTTAAGAAGTGACAACTCACGTTGAATGTCAGTTCTTAAACCCGGAATAAAGATATTCAACAAATTAACATGGCTTAATCTGGTTATTTGGGTGGAAAAGATTCAAATCACCAAGACAAACCTCCACAGTCGATGTTTGTCGAAGCTTATATAGTTGTGCCTCGTGATTGATGAATTTTGATGGCCCAAATCGGTGCAACAATTGTTCGGTAAATTGTGCCCAAGAGGATAGCTGAGAGGTAGAGTGCAACCATTGAAACCATTGTAGAGCAGCTCCAGTCATGTAAAACCCCGCAATCAGTAGTTTTTCTTGTGGAGGAGTCGAATGAAAGTTGAAAAAAATGTTCGATTTGAAAGAGCCAACCTCGGGGATTCTCACCATTGGATAAAGGAATTTCGAGTTTAGGTAATTTGGCGAAACCATGGCTAGAAGATGGTTCGTGAAAATTAGGTTGTTTTAGCGGAAGAGGGGTATTGGGTAAGGGTAATAGAGGTGTAGATATTTTAGGGGTTTTGTCGGCAGTGGTGATTTTGTGCAAAATATCTGTGAGAACACTGTGTTGTGATGCTAATTTGGTGGTTAGGTCAGAGAGGTTATCAGAGTTGTTTTTCACAGTGGATTTAAGTTGCACAAGTTCTGGTAGAATGGCCAGTTGTTCAGTTATATAAGCTAACTGTTCCTCAATTGATTTGGTACGAGTTTTCATAGCATCAGTCATGAGAACGATAATGAAAGCACCAAATGCTGGTCTACTTTTATAATATAATATTTCAATGGAGTGTTAGAATGATAAAGACAAGATGGGAAACGTATAAGATAAGATGGGGAAGAAGGAGATAAGAAAAGATACGAAAGATAGTGAGAATGTGAGAAAAAGTAATTTTCCTAGTTGTCCTTTAGCCTTTCCATTTCATTGTTTATATGGGATCACCACAACAAGACATGACAAAAATAGACAATATGTAATAATTTATTTCCTATTTCATATAAAGTCCTTAAATTTAGTTGAACATCTCCTAGCCCTTCTACTTTTCTGGATCAAAGCTTGGGAAGTGCTTGTGCCTAATTCACCAATATTTTGGCTTGCATCAGTTTGTCAGTTCATATGTGTTTAGTAGAATGGTAGATCGAAGCATTTATGTGTATGCCTTTTGCTGTTTGTTAGTTCATATATGTTTAGTAGAATGGTAGATCGAAGCATTTATGTATATGCTTTTTGCTGTTTGTTAGTTCATATGTGTTTAGTAGAATGGTAGAAGCTCAACTACCAGCTGTCTACACCCTTCACAAATCACAATCACCATAATCAAGTATTTTGCTCAGTCAATTCAAAATGGCTATCTATCATGTTTTTAAGCAAAGTGCCTTATAGTTTACACGGCATACCGCGTGCAACATGTCCCTCATTGTGAATTGCGTATAAGTTATAGTATTACAATGTGTATCACATGAATGATTGGAACTACTCAGAGGCAGGGATGGTGATATTAACATCGCATCATGAGTTAACTGCTTGTGTCTATGTTCTTACACTATGTTCTCGAGTTAAAGTTAAGGAAGAAAAAAAAATGAAAAGAAAACATAAGAAATTGTGTTCTCGAGTAGCACTTAAGGAGGAAAAGAAATGTATCAGGCGTATTCTACTATTTGCCGTAAGTTCACTTACGGGCTCAATGCATGTGTTTTACTTTATTTTCCAAACACTATAAACCTATATTTGTTTATTGTGGTTAATGAAATAATCAAAGAGGAAAACCATATTATAATAAAATGTATCTTACAAGCAATAGATGATAGAGGATAAGTATACTATGACCTATACAAATGCCAAGTAATTGGAATGTGATATTTTAACATCTTTTAAATGAAAACATAAAAATGTCAACATTTGTATATTTTGCACGATATCATTTTGCAACACTCAACGACCCGGTCATTCACACTTTTATTAACAATTTGTGGTTCATTTTGATTTCTTTTTAGGGGGCGTTTGGTTTGTCACCAGGCTTCAAAGAAAAGAAGGGTAAGGAAATGTATTATTATTCAAGTCATTCTTTTAGCTTGTTGGTTGTTAAATGAGTGAAATAAAATATTGTATATTACTCCGTATTATTTAATATATGTAAATTAGAAAGCAAAATGCAGTTAAAGAAAAAAGACCCACTGTATTTTTAATACACACAAAAGGATTAATTTCATATTTACATAAGAGTAAATTACATGGTTCGTCCCTGTGGTTTGGCCAAAATCCCTAATTGAGTCCCTATCTTTTCAATTGCGCCAATTGAGTCCTTATTTTAAAACTATGTAACACAGTTAGTCCTTATTGCTAACTGTCGTTATCTTCTCCGTTAGCTCCTAGTCCTCAAGTGGCAAAGTCAGTACATTAACCAAAAGATCATTTGCAACGTTAGTCCTTTTACTAACGGTCGTTTCCAATTAACTTAAATTTTGGTTTTTTTACACGTTTTATACGTTTTCGCCCGTTTTCTTACGTTTTCGTCCGTTTTTATACGTTTTCCTTTGACTTTTTTACGTTTTTGTCTGAATTTTTTACGTTCTCATACGTTTTTTTACCTTTTCCTTCAATTTTTTACGTTTTCATCCGTTTTTTACGTTTTCGTCCCTTTTTTTACGTTTTCGTCCGATTTTTTACGTTTTCATCTGTTTTTTACGTTTTCGTCCGTTTTTTTACATCTTCCTCCGATTTTTTACATTTGCGTCCGTTTTTTTTATGTTTACCTCCGATTTTTTTTACGTTTTCATTCGTTTTTTATGTTTTCGTCCTTTTTTTACGTTTTCGTCCGACTTTTTACGTTTTCTTCTGTTTTTTACATTTTCCTCCGATTTTTTACCTTTCCATCTATTTTTTTATGTTTTCGTTTGTTTTTTTTTTACTTTTTCATCATTTTTTATGTTTTCATCCGTTTTTCTAAGTTTTTGTCCCTTTTTTAAGTAAAAATTGGACCAAAACTTAGAAAAACATACAAAAACATAAAAAAAATGGATGAAAACATAAAAAAACGGATGGAAGCTTAGAAAAACGTAAAAAACGTAAAAAACGGACGAAAACGTAAAAAATCGGAGGAAAACGTATAACAATGGACGAAAACGTAAAAAAATGGACGAAAACGTAAAAAATAGATGAAAACGTAAAATATCAGAGGAAAACGTAAAAAAACGGACGAGAGCGTAGAAAAATGGATGAAAATATAAAAAATCGGACGAAAACGTAAAACATCGGACGAAAACGTAAAAAATCGGACGAAAATGTAAAAAATTCGGACGAAAACGTAAAAAAAGGGACGAAAACGTAAAAAATGGACGAAAACGGGTGAAAATGTATAAAACGTGTAAGAAAACCAAATTTTGAGTTAATTAGAAATGACCGTTAGTAAAAGGACTAACGTTGCAAATGATCGTTTGGTTAATGGACTAACTTTGCCACTTGAGGACTAGGAGCTAACGGAGAAGATAACGACAGTTAGCGATAAGGACTAATAGTGTTACATAGTTTCAGAATAAGGACTCAATTGGTGCAATTGAAAAGATAGGGACTCAATTAGGGATTTTGGCCAAACCACATGGACGAACCATGTAATTTACTCTTTACATAATTTAAACGTAATGATCAGGGTTATAAAAGATGCATTATGATGGCGCTAAGGCACCGCTAACGTGTGAGGCGTGACCTCCACGTTACAAAATATACCAGGACATCGGCTCTAGGCGTGACGTGAGATAAAGCGTGAAAATGCACAAGACGTGACGTCTTTTTGAATTCAATTCCGATGAATAATGTTATTTTGAAAAAAAATAAAGATGATTGAAGTACATTAAAAGATAGTTTAACTTAATTTCTTGTGTATAAGATTTTTTGTAAACTCAGAAATAATATTATATAAGTGATAATGATTGATATATACTGAATCGATACTATATATATATATATATATATATATATATATATATATATATATATATATATATATATATCAGATATGATATAAAATAAAAATTTACAAATATTTCATATTTTATACCACTTTAAATCACGTTTTAAAAAAACGTTATAATTTCGTGATACCTCTTAAAGCGTGAGATTTGATCACGCCACCACCTGATGCTATTTTTAGCGTTGATAGAGACCAGTTATCAATTATGCACAATTTCACAAACAACGCACTTACGAAAGCCTCGAACAAGCAACTTCTCAGTTCCACGAAACCAACAAGCCACGTAAAGCCGGTAACCCAAAACCCCAAATCAATTCCTTTATCCATCCCAATTCCAATCCACCTCAACACGTAAACCAAATAAAAAAATAAACAAAAAAACACATCACATCAATAACGTGACACATTCAAATCACATTTCAATCAGATATTTATTCCATTCATTCATTTATTCAACCAACCTAAACCCCCAAAATTCAACCCCCCAACTGAATTACCAGAATGAGCGAAAAAGAAGGAAGCAGTTCAGACGGAGCAGCAACAAAGAAAAAGGACAAAGCGAAAGTGAGCCGCACATCGCTAATACTATGGCACACACATCAGAACGATCCAACGGCTGTGAAGAAGCTTCTAGAAGAAGATCGGAGTTTAGTTAATGCACGAGATTACGATAATAGGACTCCGTTACACGTTGCTTCGCTTCATGGATGGATCGATGTTGCTAAGTGTTTGATTGAGTATGGTGCTGATGTTAATGCTAAGGATCGTTGGAATAATACGGTATTGATTGACTTATTTTTAGTTAGTTGTGAATTGTGATGATGATTTAGTGTTAGGTGCTTGCGAAATTGATTTTCGAGCTATTGCGAATAGTAGATTTGCGTGTTGTTAGAAATGAGGTGTAGAGCGGATAAATATATATGTGCGTGTTATTAGAAATGTTGAGGATCGTTGGAAGAACACAGTACTTGTTGAATTATTGTTAGTTAGTTAATTAGTTAGTTAAGAGTTTGTTGTGATGATTTAGTGTAAGTAGATTGTTTAGGTTCATACGAAATTGATTGCCGAATTATTTTCGCTAGTAGATGTGCGTGTGATTAGAAATGTTCAGGATTGTTGGAAGAATACGGTACTAGTTTACTAGTTGACTAATTGTTATTTAATTAGTTTGTTGTGATGATTTAGTGTAAGTAGATTGTTTAGATGCTTGCGAAATTGATTGCCGAATTGTTTTCGCTAGTAGATGTGCGTGTTATTAGAAATGTTCAGGATTGTTGGAAGAACACGGTACTAGTTTACTAGTTGACTAATTGTTATTTAATTAGTTTGTTGTGATGATTTAGTATAAGTAGATTGTTTAGGTGCATATGAAATTGCTTGCCGAACTATTTTTGCTAGTAGATGCGCTTGTTATTAGAAATGTTCAGGATTGTTGGAAGGATACGGTACTAGTTTACTAGTTGAGTAATTGCTAATTTATTATTTGTTATTTATGTTTGTGAATACTAGTATTATTATGAATTTTTAATGTAATAGGTGTTTAGAGTTAGATGTGTATCGAGGCGAGTAGGTTGATTAGGTTAGTGTAATCGTGAATGAGGTTAGAGTTTGTAGGTTGTTGTTAAATGTTATCAGGTGGTTAGGAAGTGAATGCGGAGGTGTTGGACGTGTGGATGTGTGTTGGAAAGTGTATAGATGTTTGATATTAATACTCAGGATCGTTGGAAGAATATGGTAGTTGATTGTTAATTGTTAGTTATTGTTGAGTTAGTTATAGGTTTGTTGGTAGTTGATGTTATGGAGATGAAATTTATGAATATGTTGATATAATAGGTGTATGAAGTTATATGTGTATCCAGGCGAGTATGATGATTAGGTTAGTGTAATTCGAGAGTTGACTTGCGTGAATGAGCTTCGTGTTTGTAGGATGTTGTTGCTGGTAGAATACGGTAGTTACTTGTTAGTTATTGTTGTGTTTGTTTGATTATTGCTGAGTTAGTTGGTAGTTGATGTTATAGAGGTAGAGTTTTTGAATATGTTAATATGAATTTATATATGTATCTAGACAAGTATGCCGATTAGGTTTTTTTATATGTTGGTGTAATCCGAGAGTTGACTCAAGAGAATGAGTTTAGTATTTTTAATGTTGATGATCAGGATCGGTGGAAGAATATGGTAGTTGAATTATTAGTTACTACTAGTATATTGCAACCAAATGTCTTGTGACACATCGGTATGGCATAATGTGTGAGAATGATCCCCAACCAAATGGTTGTGAGTTCGAGTCATGTTTAGGACATGTGAGATGGATTCATGGTGTAAAAAAATAAAAATAAAAAATAATAATAAAAAAAACCCTTACAAGTATATTTGTTTGATTATCGTTATATATTTATCGTGTTTGTTTATGTTGAGTAAAGTTAGTTAGAGCTTATGGATGGCGAATTAGCTTTCTCAGTTTATAAAAGCCCAACAAGCTTCTAGTAGAATATAACATTACTGAGACTTGATAATCATGATGTCAGATAATGCACACCGTTTTATTGAGTAGTATTTTATAGATATGCCAATCGTGTATGACCCATATGATCTACAAGAAAGTGTTATCCAGAAGTCTGTTCCATATATAAATAAAATTTTAGAGTTAATGAATGAGCAGAGATAAATCTCTCTTCAAAATAGTTATCATAACATTAATGGCTTTTTTATGGCTTGTTTGAATGTCTTAGATTCGCATAATTATGATTGTAAAATTTGTGGCTGAAGTAATAACAGTGAACTGAAATATTAGGATAACTAGGGAGTGTTCTGGTAGGCATTGTACGTGGTATATTGTGAAACTTTACTACATGCGTCAGACCTCAGGGACTGATTATACGTTTTGTGACATCCGGTCGTAATGACAGGTCCGAAGATCTTCATGCTGCATGACTATTTTCGCTGTTCAATCAGTTATCTTTCTATGAGTTTGATATGGCTTGCGTCTTTATAGGATGAAACATGATAGAACATATAGGTCAGACACATATGCAGGCGGATACAATGAAAGATCACTGCTATGAATTATGTCTTTCGTAATTCACCTATCAGTATACATTACAGAACTTTTCGTTAGGTTTTACATAGATTGAACCACGATATTACGCATAGATACAGAAAATATATTCACATTAAAGTTGACATAAGAGTAGTTATGTGTGTATCTATCTGCAGCTTGTTACATAGGTTAGAATCATAAATGTGATAAAATTTGACCTTTTGAATAGATCTGCTCTTGGACCATATTTTGTAACAGCCCGAGTCTTCTTATGAGAGTATAGTCACATAGGGCATAAAATATGAAAATAAAAGTAAATAGATGGTCTGTATGTGATAATTGTTCTCAAATAGGAAAATTGCGACTGTATTATTATCACAATTCAAGATTATAATATCCATACTACACCTAGGTATATCTCTCTTCACAGCCTCTACGCACAGTTATTCTACGCTCCCACTCCCGCGGCCTGTTTCATTTGTTTTGTTCAATACAATCATGTATAGATAAAATTATTCGACATCAGGATTATATCTATATTTCCTTGCTCCAATAGTCTTCTCGAACTTTTAAGTACCTCGTGACCCCGCACTGAGTTGATCTACCACAATGAAACAAATATCCTCCTTAAAAAATAACCAATTAACTACGCTATACAATGATAAATCATAGTTTATAAGCCACCATTTACCATAGATGACAAAAACCAAACCCATGAAAACTTGAAAATCACAAAAAAGATGTTAGCTAAAGCTTACATCGGTATTAAGGTTACTGCCACCAGCAGAGACGAGCGTAAATATGTCTGAATGCAAATTCGTTCACATCGTAACCATCGGATATGTATAAGTCACGATGAACTATGACATTCGTCTCAGTATGAAGATCATGCCATTGCTGTCGCTAGAAGAATCACTAGAAAATATCGGAGAAACAGCTAGCTGTTTAGATTTAACTTCATGGCAATTGCAGGTTGGTTATCTTTAAAAAAATCTTCGAAATATGCCTTGCAGTATGATAAAGCAGAAGATTTGTATTAGCCGTTGTTATAGAAAAGTAAAGAGCATGCACTCTTGATTCCTTTAGGGTCATGGACTGAAGATCTAACCTGCCGACCCAAATAAATATCAAGCGTTGCCTGCATGTAGCTGTTATAAAGCAAGATGAATAAGTTATCCTATCACAAGTTTTCTGCAACTTTTGTTAGTTTTAGTTAAACTGGTAAGTCTGAGAACTAGCTGTGTGTTTTTTTTTTCGTCGTATTGGCTATTCTAAGAGAGAAATGAACCTAGGGGTGAGACTTGTGTTCGTTTTTGGTGTTTATATGTTCTGCATCAGCTTTGCTTGGTGGACCCTAAACAGATTTACGAAAGAGCTGTACTCTGTATCAGATAGCAGTAGTCTTGCATTAAAGGGGTATTACAAGAGTCATGCGACTGGACTTTAAGCTTTGATGCATTACAATGAATGCATTTCTTCTGTATGTAGCATGGGTCTTGTGATGACAGTGATAACGTTGTGTCAATGGGATCATGCTTTAATCCGACATCCATCCTCGAGAAATAACTGTCGGTGAACAAACTAGGCATTAACTGGTTTCTTTATTTCTAAGTATAAACAGCACCTCAAGAATTATCACTAATATGTTGTACTCAGTGCCAAATTAGTGGAGCTTGGCTACCATTGTGCCACATAGATACTTAAATTCAAATCATCTATGCCTAATTCCTTGCCTACGTTGAGAGATCGGGTGCAATATAGAAGAGCATATAGCAATCCAGAAAGGTCGCTGACATACAAGTATAGATAGCACTTGCCATTATTAGCTTCCCGTGGTCAAATCAGCAATAATATAACTACTCACTAGTAAGAGATAAATTTCACTTCAATACGTGAGGTTCATAAACATGATATTCACTCTAAGCACAAAATTGGCCAATATAAATAGCAACCAGTCTAGATACCAAGATAGTTAAAGACCTCCAAACTAATTACTAACTTGTATCACTACGATACGTGCCAGAATACCTAGAAACGCCGTCATGAAGAATTTGGAATTGGGTGCTAATACTAAACTCTTCGTCCATTCTATGACAATCCCTGACAAGTGAGCGCAGCATCAGTATATAATATACTACTTGCTTATATGTATTTCATAGTTTCGTTTGATTCTTTTTTTTCTTTAACCACTATAGCTCCGTTCGTCATCTGGACTTGAGTAAGTTAAATCGCTTCGACACGCTACCACAGTAACTCAGTTCCAGGACGGCAAAACATCCATCTGGAGTAAAAGGTGGTGCATCAGTGTAGACTCCTTTCTCCAGAATCCTTAATCGCCAGAAGGGATCCTCGCGATTTGAATATCGCTAAGTAATCACTTATTAGTCATCAAATTAAGCTGAGCGAACTTCCCAGGAATCATGTTTAAAAAACACAGTATAAGCTTATGAATATCCTTGAGAGAGGGATTTCAGTATTCTATCCATTGCTTTATCAAAAAATTAAGCAGGTTCAACACACTGTTTTGTAATATTCGGTTCTTTTCGCTTATCATGTTGATTCTTACTATTTCGTATACCAGTTGTTCCGTTGACTGTATTTTATTCAAGTGTCGACATAAGCAATTCTCTCTAGAGTCTAACGACCCTCTAAGCCGATGATTAATTTATTTTTTATAAAATCAACTCCTAATGGTGCTGCAATACACTATACGTTTCACAGTCGCGCATATTGATCTGATCCTGTCATGTATCAGAAGTCGCTTATACACTAAACTCTGGACGCACGCATATCACATCTTAACTATTGCGATTACGAGTTGATTGAAAGCTGTTCACCAGATTTAACATGAGCCTTGCATTCTAAATTTGTTAATCTATGTTATGGCAAATTAACTAAAAAAAAACAAGTAAAAACTCTGAGTGCAGTCCGTGACTCCCGCATATTATTTTTATGTTATTGCTGTGAGTTCGATATCGTTCTAATACCTTATAGCTCTGAAACTAACAAAGCGCCTCGATACATATCACCTGCGTCAACCGTAACTGTCTTAATTCCGTGATAGGTTTCTTACGACAGTACACCAGTTTAGCTCAAGCAATGTTAGACTATAGTCGACCATTTTCTGGCCTGTGATTCATATATGACACGTTCTTATAAAGCGTTTATAAATCTAA
The DNA here is from genome assembly GCA_014162995.1 of Artemisia annua. NCBI lineage: Eukaryota > Viridiplantae > Streptophyta > Magnoliopsida > Asterales > Asteraceae > Artemisia > Artemisia annua. The sequence continues at coordinate 51,445 of LBNU01018335.1, read as the reverse complement.
AATGATGAACAATAGTTATCGTTATAAACTCAACAGTAATGAACCCCTGGGTAAAACCAAGTCCGATGGAGTCAGACCTGCAACCTAGTGACTTTCATTTGTGGTCGTCTGAATCACTACCCCAAATCGACTTCACAAGTTAAAATTCTGGCTTTCGACTATCTTTTCGTTATATTCTTGTATTGAATATGTATTCTTATTAGATGGACTACAGCAACCCACGTCGCACTAGAACCACGAGATCAGTATCTCAAGCTGTATGTGCCCTTTAACTTGTTCAGCCATCTGCTTCTGATATCTAGTTGCATGTATTCCATAAAAGCATGTTGTTTCGATATCAAAAAAAGGCACATTCTCATTTGTTGTTGTTTAATTTATATAAACACTACGAAATTAGTTTCCCTTAGCAAAAGATAGCAAAGAACGTCTTGTTCGCGCAATACAATCTAAGTCGCCAGCTGCTTTCTAGAATGCTTCAGGACGTCGACTACTCCGGTGACCAGCCCCTTCTAGTACCTGTCGCAATGTTGATTTTGGATAAGGAGTGGTGTGTGTGCTAACATTTTATCCAGATTGGCGAGAAGGTGTTTTAGATGACTATGAAACTACTTCCTGAAGTCATGTAGGCCAACCAGTTCACTGGCGGCCAAAGGCTGGCGTTTTTTTTAACTTTTTCTCATTTTTTTTTACTTTTTCTCCCTTCTCTTTTTGTCCAATAAGGATAATATATGACACTGGGTACTGGAGCATTATTAGGACAACGTGCAGTTTACCTTGACTTAAACATGCTGTATGTTGATACAGTGAAAGGCTACCAGACAACTGAACTATCTTTTGTAAGTTCAGTGATTGGATAGTGTCTTTTCTTGTAGATATCTAATGACTTTGAAGCGTTTCCCTTGTCTCTTTTTATCTCCTTCTGAAATACACTACCCTTTCATGATACTGCACATTTCATTGCCTCTCTTTTCTGTTTTTGATAGACCTCCATCTTAACATACTTTGTCTTTCTGCCTACCTTTACAATTGATTAAAAACGAAATGAAGAGTGAATGAATATATAACATGGTGCTAGTGAACTTGTCACCTAAGCTTTAAGCATCAAACTATTCGTGTCCATTTTCATTGTACAACAACAACAATACCCAATCCTGCCTAGGCGGGGTATGGGGGAGGTAGAATGTAGACAGATCCTACCCCTACTCAAAGGTAGAGAGACTGCTAATGATTGAGCAAAAATAAATAAAAATAAATTATATAACCATTATCTTTATGATTGAGCAAGAAAAGTTGCATATCTTCAAAGATGACTGTTAATGTACATCATGTTAGTTTAATAGTGATCTATAATCATGGGAATCTTCCCAACTTATGCTTACTCACATTTTGATCTATTATATTTATTGGTTTCAAACTGTTAGTGTTTCTTGTGCAGGGCCAGAATGGAAGTCATTCTGAACCTAAACCTGTTACGCCCCCTCTTTCAAATAAATGTGACTGGGAAGTTGACCCTGTCGAGCTGGACTTCACAAACGCGCACATTGTAGGCAAGGTTCGGTGCTTTTGCTGGAAAACTAATTTCGTTTTATTTGGACATGTTTTTGCATACATCAATGCTTGTATCCATGGCTGAATAAAGTAACAGACATAGTAAGTGGTAGTTTGATAATAAAATTAAATATACGAAGAGTCGAAGATTACTTTAGTCGATTGGAGTGTACGACAAAGATATTATGACTATGGATTACCCAGGGTTCAACTTGTACTCATAACTTGTCATCTTTAGAAGTAAGGGCATAATGAGCCGAGTCGACATAGTCCCAAGCTTGAGCTAAACTTGACTGTCAAACTCGCCTCACGCTATATCGAGCCTTTTTTTTCAAGCTTTATTTTGAGATCGATCAATCTATACTTCGAGCTCGGCTCAACTCGATTTTCTGTTTTAGTTATTGCAATAAAATTAATCAAACTTTGTAAATCTGCATATATACCATATATGAAGGGTAAAGTTATAAAATGATACAAGGTCAATGCTCGACTTGACTTTCACCAAGTTGATTTTAAAAATAATTCAATTCGGCTTTGAGTAGATCAAGAGTTGCTTGACTTGATTACACCTCTACCTAGAAATACAACCATATTAAATGAATGTTGAATTTGATCATTCAGCTTTCATGTACTATGTGTTTTTTAATTTCTGGGAAGTTGATATTAATGATACTAAGTGTTACTACTTATAGGGGTCCTTTGGCGAAATCGTAAGAGCGTCTTGGCGTGGAACGCCTGTAGCTGTGAAGCGTATACTTCCAAGTCTCTCGGATGACAGATTTGTGGTGTGAGTAACATTGAATTTAGCTCATGTAGTTTTGATTTCTGATGCTGCCTTGTTTAATGAAGACGTTTATATCCAAAATCATGAGCTCTGAACTCATTGCTTAATAAATATATTTTTGATGTCTTATCTTGTTTAGACCTAGGATATGGCAATTTGCATACTATTTACTCATTGAGTGAATTACCCTTTGGGAATTCTATATTTCAAAATAATGATCACAACTTGTCATCTGATGATTTGCCTTCTTTTGCTTTCACCAGTCAGGACTTTAGGCATGAGGTGAATTTGCTTGTCAAACTTCGCCACCCTAATATAGTGCAATTTCTTGGAGCTGTTACTGAAAAGAAACCGTTAATGCTGATCACCGAGTTTTTACGAGGGGTAACTGTTGCACAACGTTTACTTTAACAATGGGAAGGAAAATCATAGTTCTAAAGTATGAACCTTGATGTTTGGGTGCAGGGTGATCTTCATCAATGCCTAAAGGAAAAGGGTGCTCTTAATCCAACAACCGCTATAAACTTTGCTTTAGACATTGCCAGGTATTTCGAAGATTGTTCTTTTTAAGTATCTATTCTATCACAATAGTGTTTCTCAATTTTCTGTATTTTCAGAGGCATGGCATATCTTCATACTGAGCCGAATGTCATAGTTCATCGAGACTTAAAACCGAGGTTCGTACATTTACATTCAGAACATTTAGCCTCTCTCTCTGGTGCATATTTACATGTAACTTTGTACTTGGTCATCGATTTTCATGGTTTGGTTTGTCATTTGGTATTTGCTAATGATATTGAAGGCTACTTGTATCTTCTCAGGAATGTTCTTTTAGTCAACTCCAGTGCAGACCATCTTAAAGTTGGAGACTTTGGACTAAGCAAACTTATCCGTGTGAAAAATTCTCATGATGTTTACAAAATGACCGGCGAGACTGGGAGCTGTATGTCTAAGTCTTAAAACACTTCTATTGAATTATCTGAATTGTGAAATTAGTCGCATCATACATTCATACGCCCTTTTAACTTTTATTTTCTTAATGACATACATCCAAAGATCGTTATATGGCTCCAGAAGTCTTCAAGCACCGTAAATATGATAAGACAGTTGATGTCTACTCTTTTGCAATGATATTGTACCAGGTAATATGTGTTTTATTAGAACTTTATGAATAAGGATAGAAAGCAAATAGATGATCATGACCATTATGTGTCTGAACTTTGTTACAGATGCTTGAAGGAGACCCACCACTATCAAATTTAGAACCTTATGAAGCAGCGAAGTCTGCAGCAGGAGGGCTCCGGCCTGTTTTCCGAGCAAAAAGTTATAGTCCTGAGCTGAGAGAGTATGTTAATTCGACATGTATAACCTTATTTCAGTTCCATGAATTGCATCATATGCGATTAATTCTATTTATATCAAAATTTAGTAAGTTTGAGAGGTTTATTTGTTTACTCAAATTGGAAATTGGACTTGGTACACCTTTTTATGATCATATGGTCAATTTATCTAAATGATAGAAAAAGGTGTGAATTATCTGACCATGATATACCAGTCTGTGGTAATTTAAACGACTTGTTGGGTTTTATAACTGGAATATTCGCATGCTAATTTTTTGTGTCATTTTATAGGTTGACGGAGCACTGCTGGGACGCCGATATGAACAAGAGACCATCTTTCTTAGAGATTTTGAAGAGACTTGAAACAATAAAGGAAAAGATGGGCACGGATCACCATTGGAACATTTTTACGTCTTGAAATATGATCAAGAACAAACATGATTCATCATTACCGACTTCATAAAGTCCAATGCCTGCAAACCTCCCTATGTTGTGATTATATTCATGTCGAAACCTGATTGTGGGCGTTGATAAACATGTACACAAAGAGCACGTGTGGAAAAAATCACACAACAGGTCTCTTCTCTTCTACTCTCTTTCGTGCAACTTTCACTTCAGTTTGATGACACTTACCTTGTAAATTATTAATTTATCAACTTCTTTTGTAAAAACATGTATCTGATGATTGTTTATAAATTATATTGTACTAAAAGTCACTTTGAATAACGTTCATGAGACATATTGCCTGCATTTGTACTAATTATTAGCATTGTTTTGAAAACTGGACCTAACTGGCCGGTTCGAAACCGGGAGATTGTGTTTGATGTCCGGTTCAGTTTTAAAAACCTTGATTATTAGGGCTTTCTTGTGATAACCATAGTAAAATTTCTTATTCTAAGAAGTTGATCTGATGAGAGTTGTAGAGTTGCATGGTATCTGGATATATCTTAATTTGATTGTCATCTAGGTTGATATATTATTCTTAAACTTTTTGGCCACGCCACCGGTAAAACTACTTATACATGAAACCAGAAGGAATAATCGTCAAAGAACATAGTCAAATGATCTTCTTCTTTACGAAAAACGACTTCAGATGCCATAGTTGCAAGCCTGCAACAGACGAGCAAAAAACCAACGAACCGAAACTCATGTAACCTATTGTTGAATTTGTTTTCTTGGTTTGCTCTGCAGTCTCTTGTTGCCTGAAGGTATAACATACATATAAAAGAAATTAATATTTTATAATTATGTACTAAGTTTAGAAATAATGTCAAAATTGTTCAGATGATGCAGCCACACGGCTGGCTCGATGTGATATTGTTGTGGAAACTGCATATGCAAACAAATCAAATCTCTTATATAATAAAACAAAACCCCTAGTGGGTACTTTGTCATTTTGAAAAAAAAAGAATATTTCCTTAATAGGTAATATGTTAATTATTATTTAATTTATAAGTTTTTAAAGTAGTTTTGTTGATATACTATACAAGTAGAAGATAAATACAAAAAATATACATAAGATTTAAATGATTATCTTTAATCATAAAAAACTACAATTAAAAATCATAAATAAAACAAAATAAAAATTAAATTATTTGTTTTTTAATAAATAAAAATATATCATTCAAAATTTTTTAAAAAAAAACCCGCGCGTGCGCGGGCATTATAACTAGTATGTATATATTCTGTTTTCTGGAAACATATGAATTTTCAACCATATTAATAGACTAGCTGTGACAACCGGTAATTTTGGGACCTTTTCTAAATTCACCGCATTATATTTTTATAAACATGAGAATTGAGTTATCGATGATTTTATAAAATTTTGAGTATATCGTGTGAAAAGTTTGGAATTTATGGGAAAACGTACATTTCGTTACGTATTAGCTAGACTATCTGAGTACTTCGTTATAGGCACTATATGACTTGGCACTAGGAACTCTAACGTGATGCGTAATTTATAGATAACAGTTTCGGTGATTTCGAGTAATGGTTTTATTTTATGAGCCGTGAGTGGTAAATGTTTTGAAGTGATTTTGTTCACTAAACAAACTATTTAATTCGCGTGAAATTGTTTTATTTATGATCGGTGGTTATTAAACGACTTGGTGTGGCGACCGATATTTTTATAAACCTTGTATAATATATGTGTCGGGAGAGATGTAAGAAAAATAAAAGTTTTGGGTGTCCCAATTTCACTAGTTTATGAGAATTATAACTAGAGGGACCATTTTTGCCTCACACCCAAACTACCTAAACTAATAATAATAACCTAAACCTAAATTCATTTCATTTTCATCATCATCCACTTCATTCATCCTCTCCCTCTCCTTGTCTAGCCGGCCGCCGCCCACACCACGCCACCACCACCTCTACGCCGCCGCCACCACTCCCAAAACCACCAAACTACATCTCCTTAATCACCTACCACCATTTGTTTACTCAAAAACGGACTCCAACACCTTAAACAAACCCTACCGCCACTTCATTTCATCACCATCATCCTATTTTTGTTTCTAATCGCGAGATCTACAAGAAAAGGTAAAGAAAAAGGGATTTGTAAATCGTTGGGTTGACTTTTTCGGGTCAAACCCGAAAGTTTTAATGATTTAATGAGACATATTGCCTGCATTTGTACTAATTATTAGCATTGTTTTGAAAACTGGACCTAACTGGCCGGTTCGAAACCGGGAGATCGTGTTCGATGTCCGGTTCAGTTTTAAAAACCTTGGGGCTTTCTTGTGATAACCATAGTAAAATTTCTTTTTCTAAGAAGTTGATCTGATGAGAGATGTAGAGTTGCATGGTATCTGGATATATCTTAATTTGATTGTCATCTAGGTTGATATATTATTCTTAAACTTTTTGGCCTCGCCACCGGTAAAACTACTTATACATGAAACCAGAAGGAATAATCGTCAATGAACATAGTCAAATGATCTTCTTCTTTACGAAAAATGACTTCAGATGCCATAGTTGCAAGCCTGCAACAGACGAGCAAAAAACCAACGAACCGAAACTCATGTAACCTATTGTTGAATTTGTTTTCTTGGTTTGCTCTGCAGTCTCTTGTTGCCTGAAGATATAACATACATATAAAAGAAATTAATATTTTATAATTATGTACTAAGTTTAGAAATAATGTCAAAATTGTTCAGATGATGCAGCCACACGGCTGGCTCGATGTGATATTGTTGTGGAAACTGCATATGTAAACAAATCAAATATGTATATATTCTGTTTTCTGGAAACATATGAATTTTCAACCATATTAATAGACTAACCTTCTTCGAAGTAAAAACATCTCTATATGAATTGAGGTAACCATGTCCTGCATTTTCTTTAACTCTATTTCCATTGCCTTCAAGTAACGCATACCCCGTCAATGTAACCAAGCTAGAGAAGAACAGGTATATTTGCTAATATTGAATAAAAGATGCTTACATCTACCGAGCCTTTCTTGGCGACATTAGTCCAATCTCCAGTAAGCATTCCAAAGCTCCAAGTGAAGTCTACAGATATGTTAACCGGTGGGTCGTGCTTGATGGCTGTAAAGCAAGCCATATGGTCCTTATCCTCTTCCGCATTAAATGCAAATTGTCCTGATGTCACACCCTCCGCATGGTGATAAAGTTTTCCCTGTACTGCTGAGTGCACCTATTTTACAACAAAGTACAAATTAAAGGCAGCTGAAAAAAAAAACCCATACAAGTCTCCTTCACAAAAACTGCAAATAATGGTTTTAGATTTACCGTGACAGTGATTTGATAATGTTCCGGTAAGGGATGTCCTTCATTTGGATTAACTATAGAGTAGTTACCGACTGTCACAGAATCTATTTTGATGTCTTCAAGCATGCATTTGATTTTGCCCGACTCGATATCAAAACGGACTGACTGACAAATGGTGGATAGAAATGGTAGAGTTAGAATAAATACTACAAGACCAAGCTCCATGTTTAAAGGTGTTTGGATAGAGAATTTGGAGATGTTACCAATTTTGAAATGAGTTTGCAAGTGTAAAATGATATTTCATATTCATTTATTGAATTTATTACTATTACCATAATTTGTTTTGTTAATGAAATATTAAATGCATTTAATTACGGTCTAACTTTAATTTATTAATCACATAAATGCTTTGGATTTACAGAATATAACATATTATTATGTTGATACTAACCACATATAACATTTTAATTTGATTGCCATGTACTTACTTATTTTTCTTTACACTTGTTGGCCATTTCTTTGATAGAACTCATACATTATTTCAGCTAGCAAGGTACCCGCGTGTTGCGCCGGTAGATATCATGAAATAAATTAAAGATGACAATTATATTTTTTTGTGACAATAAATTTAAAGATGACAATTTGATTTATATCAAATTAAGCTTTATGAATACGGGTGTTACAAATTGACAAATCGAGCCGACTCGCTCAATCCGTAACCGCAAAAAACGATAACTAAAAAACCGAAACTGAAAAAACTAAAAATCAGAAAAACCCTCTTATCACGCTTCGATTTCGGTTTATTTTTTCAAATATTCACGGTTACCCGAATTGACCGTGTTTTATATACATATAATTTTTTTTCAAAATATTCATATTCAGGTTTTATATTTTCTATTACATGTCTATAAAATACGGTTCAATTCAGGAAACCGCGGATATTTGAAAATAGAAACCAAAATCAAACCGTGATAAGAGGGTTTTTCCAATTTCTAATTTTTCGGTTTCGGTTTCTTAGTTATATTTTTTTGCAGTTTTAGATTGAGCGGGTCGGCTCGATTTGTCAGTTTCACATATGTTTTACACCCGTATCCATAAAGCTTAACTTATATAAATCAAATAGTCATTTTAAACAACAGAATAACATTGCCCACTAAAATTTTTATTGGCACAATTGAATAATGAAAACATTGTCCTCGGTTTAAAAGTTGAAATATGTCACATAAAATTCTTATCATCCGTAAAGTTAAAAACATGATAAATTAGAAAATATGGTTCACCGAAAATTTTTATTTCTGGATACCCGCAGCGGCAACGCGCGGTCACCCTGCTAGCTATAATTAAATTGTTTACACATCATGTGTATGATGATGTAATATGTAATCAATGAATTTAGTTGCAAACATACAACACAATCAATAACTCTCGACTATTATATATGATCACCACATAGAACAAATGCCAAAACCATCTTGAGATCATAAAATATAAGGTCATGAATCATAGGGGAAACTATTTCTTTCTTGTCCTCTTCATTTCGGCTAGTTATTTAGCCATACGTAGCTATAGTTGTTCCAAGCTAACAACTAAGTGGACTGTTTACATAACAAATGCAGTTTCTGATGATATTGTGGTTCATATAAAGTCCACCGATCATGACCTTGGAAATCATACAATATCATCTGATGAGGTATATAGTTGGACATTTTGTCAAAAATTTATCGGTACACATTTTCATGGTTACTTCTGGTGGGGATCACGATACCAGTCCTTAGCTTTGGCTGATCGAGAAATAATGAATACATGTCGACGTACGTTTGCTAGTGATGAAGATTGTTATTGGTTAGTTTTGGTCGATGGATTCTATGTTTCTGCAACTAACAAGCCGTTTCCATATGGTTGGGTGAAAAAGAAATCATGGTAGTCTATGTATTACTGCCTAGTTTATAAATAAAATAAATAAATATTGGACTACGTACAAGCAAACTCTATTTTATTTAGGTACATTGTGTGAAAGAAAATTTTATTTATTGTACCTAAATAAAATACACACTTAACATACATCAAAGCACACACGTACAATAATCATCACATGCACATATACAAAAAAGATATGAAATCTTCCACATCTTTTTTGTACATGCATGTGATGATTATTGTGTGTGCTTTGATGTATGTTAAGTGTGTGTTTTAGTTTGTTAAATTTGACACACAAGTTCGGGGTGTGGGTGCATAGAACAAGATGTGAAGATATTCATGTCGAAACTAGCTAGGGTGCATGTTGTGAGTATATTCATGTCGAAACCTGATTGTGGGCGTTGATAAACATGTACACAAAAAGAGCCTCTTCTACTCTTTTTTTGCAACTTTCACTTAACTTTGATGACTACACTTCGCTAGTAAATTATTAATTTATCAACTTCTTTTGAAAAACTTATATCTGATGATTGTTTATAAATTCTATTGTACTAAAAGTCACTTTGATTAATAATGTGCATGAGACATATTGACTGCATTTGTANAAAACATCTCTATATGAATTGAGGTAACCATGTCCTGCATTTTCTTTAACTCTATTTCCATTGCCTTCAAGTAACGCATACCCCGTCAATGTAACCAAGCTAGAGAAGAACAGGTATATTTGCTAATATTGAATAAAAGATGCTTACATCTACCGAGCCTTTCTTGGCGACATTAGTCCAATCTCCAGTAAGCATTCCATAGCTCCAAGTGAAGTCTACAGATATGTTAACCGGTGGCTCGTGCTTGATGGCTGTAAAGCAAGCCATATGGTCCTTATCCTCTTCTGCATTAAATGCAAATTGTCCTGATGTCACACCCTCCGCATGGTGATAAAGTTTTCCCTGTACTGCTGAGTGCACCTATTTTACAACAAAGTACAAATTAAAGGCAGCTGGGGAAAAAAAAAACCCCCATACAAGTGTCCTTCACAAAAACTGCAAATAATGGTTTTAGATTTACCGTGACAGTGATTTGATAATGTTCCGGTAAGGGATGTCCTTCATTTGGATTAACTATAGAGTAGTTACCGACTGTCACAGAATCTATTTTGATGTCTTCAAGCAAGCATTTGATTTTGCCCGACTCGATATCAAAACGGACTGACTGACAAATGGTGGATAGAAATGGTAGAGTTAGAATAAATACTACAAGACCAAGCTCCATGGTTAAAGGTGTTTGGATAGAGAATTTGGAGATGTTACCAATTTTGAAATGAGTTTGCAAGTGTAAAATGATATTTCATATTCATTTATTGAATTTATTACTATAACAATAATTTGTTTTGTTAATGAAATATTAAATGCATTTAATTACGGTCTAACTTTAATTTATTAATCACATAAATGCTTTGGATTTACAGAATATAACATATTATTACGTTGATACTAACCACATATAACATTTTAATTTGACTGCCATGTACTTACTTATTTTTCTTTACACTTGTTGGCCATTTCTTTGATAGAACTCATACATTATCCCAACTAGCAAGGTACCCGCGTGTTGCGTCGGTAGATATCATGAAATAAAATTTTCTGGTGAAGCATGTTTTTTATTTTATTATATTTTTTTGTGACAATAAATTTAAAGATGACAATTTGATTATATCAAATTAAGCTTTATGAATACGGGTGTTACAAATTGACAAACCGAGCCAACCCGCTCAATCCGTGACCGCAAAAAACGATAACAAAAAAACCGAAACCGAAAAAACTAAAAATCAGAAAAACCCTCTTATCACGGTTCGATTTCGGTTTATTTTTTCAAATATTCACGGTTACCCGAATTGACCGTGTTTTATATACATATAATTTTTTTTCAAAATATTCATATTTAGGTTTTATATTTTCTATTACATGTCTATAAAATACGGTTCGATTCAGGAAACCACGGATATTTGAAAATAGAAACCAAAATCGAACCGTGATAAGAGGGTTTTTCCAATTTCTAGTTTTTCGGTTTTGGTTTCTTAGTTATATTTTTTTGCAGTTTTAGATTGAGCGGGTCGGCTCGATTTGTCAGTTTCACTTATTTTTTTACACCCGTATCCATAAAGCTTAACTTATATAAATTAAATAGTCATTTTAAACAACAGAATAACATTGCCCATTAAAATTTTTATTGTCACAATTGAATAATGAAAACATTGTCCTCAGTTTAAAAGTTGAAATATGTCACATAAAATTCTTATCATCCGTAAAGTTAAAAACATGATAAATTAGAAAATATGGTTCACCGAAAATTTTTATTTCTGGGTACCCGCAGCGGCAACGCGCGGTCACCCTGCTAGCTATAATTAAATTGTTTACACATCATGTGTATGATGGTGTAATATGTAATCAATGAATTTAGTTGCAAACATACAACACAATCAATAACTCTCGACTATTATATATGATCACCACATAGAACAAATGCCAAAACCATCTTGAGATCATAAAATATAAGGTCATGAATCATAGGGGAAACTATTTCTTTCTTGTTCTCTTCATTTCGGCTAGTTATTTAGCCATACGTAGCTATAGTTGTTCCAAGCTAACAACTAAGTGGACTGTTTACATCACAAATGCAGTTTCTGATGATATTGTGGTTCATATAAAGTCCACCGATCATGACCTTGGAAATCATACAATATCATCTGATGAGGTATATAGTTGGACATTTTGTCAAAAATTTATCGGTACACATTTTCATGGTTACTTCTGGTGGGGATCACGATACCAGTCCTTAGCTTTGGCTGATCGAGAAATAATGAATACATGTCGACGTACGTTTGCTAGTGATGAAGATTGTTATTGGTTAGTTTTGGTCGATGGATTCTATGTTTCTGCAACTAACCAGCCGTTTCCATATGGTTGGGTGAAAAAGAAATCATGGTAGTCTATGTATTACTGCCTAGTTTATAAATAAAATAAATAAATATTGGACTACGTACAAGCAAACTCTATTTTATTTAGGTACATTGTGTGAAAGAAAATTTTATTTATTGTACCTAAATAAAATACACACTTAACATAAATCAAAGCACACACGTACAATAATCATCACATGCAGATATACAAAAAAGATATGAAATCTTCCACATCTTTTTTGTATATGTGCATGTGAATATGTGATGATTATTGTGTGTGCTTTGATGTATGTTAAGTGTGTGTTTTAGTTTGTTAAATTTGACACACAAGTTCGGGGTGTGGGTGCATAGAACAAGATGTGAAGATATTCATGTCGAAACTAGCTAGGGTGCATGTTGTGAGTATATTCATGTCGAAACCTGATTGTGGGCGTTGATAAACATGTACACAAAAAGAGCCTTCTCTTCTACTCTTTTTTGTGCAACTTTCACTTAACTTTGATGACTACACTTCGCTAGTAAATTATTAATTTATCAACTTCTTTTGAAAAACTTATATCTGATGATTGTTTATAAATTCTATTGTACTAAAAGTCACTTTGATTAATAATGTGCATGAGACATATTGACTGCATTTGTAACTAATTATTAGCAGTGTTTTGAAAACTGGACCGAACTGGCCGGTTCGACTAGTAACTAGTTGAACCGGAAAAACCCAGGTATCGGGAGAAAAACCTGTTCGATGTCCGGTTCGGTTTTAAAAACCTTGATTATTAGGGCTTTCTTGATAACCATAGTAAAATTTCTTTTTCTAAGAAGTTGATCTGATGAGAGATGTAGAGTTGCATGGTATTTGGATATGTCTTAATTTGATTGTCATCTAAGTTGATACTCGTGTATTATTCTTAAACTTTTTGGCCACGCCACTGGTAAAACTACTTATACAAGAAACCAGAAGGAAAAATCGTCAAAATAGTCAAATGATCTTCTTCTTTTCGAAAAAAGACTTCAGATGCCATAGTTGCAAGCCCGCAACGGACAAGCAAAAAAACAACGATCCCAAACTCATGTAACCTATTGTTGAATTTGTTTTCTTGGTTTGCTCTGCAGTCTCTTGTTGCCTGAAGATATAACATACGTATAACAGAAATTAATATTTTATAATTATGTACTAAGTTTAGAAAAAATGTCAAAATTCTTCAGATGATGTAGCCACACGGCTCGATGTGACAATGTTTTGGAAACTGCATATGCAAACAAATCATATATGTGTATATATTTTGTTTTCTGGAAACATATGAATTTTCAACCATATTAATAGACTAACCTTCTTCGAAGTAAAAACATCTCTATATGAATCGAGCCAACCATGTCCTGCATTTTCTTCAACTCTATTTCCATTGCCTTCAAGTAATGCATACAAGAAGACCCTGTCAATCTAACCAAGCTAGAGAAGATCAGGTATATTTACTAATATTAATTAAAAGATGCTTACATCTACCGAGCCTTTCTTGGCGACATTAGTCCAATCTCCAGTAAACATTCCATAGCTCCAAGTGAAGTCTACAGATATGTTAACCGGTGGCTCGTGCTTGATGGTTGTAAAGCAAGCCATATAGTCCTTATCCTCTTCTGCTTCAAATGCAAATTGTCCTGATGTCACTCCCTCCGCACGGTGATAAAATTTTCCATGTGTTGCTGATTGCACCTATTTTACAACAAAGTACCAAAATTAAAGGCAGCTGTAAAGAAAAAAAAAGGATAATCTTCACAAAAAGTGCAAATAATGTATTTAGATTTACCGTGACATTGATCTGATAATGTTCCGGTAAAGGATGTCCATCATTTGGATTAACTATAGAGTAGTTACCGACTGTCACAGAATCAATTTTGATGTCTTCGAGCATGCATTTGATTTTGCCCGACTCGATATCAAAACGGACTGACTGACAAATGGTGGATAGAAATGGTAGAGTTAGAATAAATACTACAAGACCAAGCTCCATGGTTAAAGAAGGTGTTTGGATAGAGAATTTGGAGATGTTACAAATTTTGAAATGAGTTTGCAAGTGTAAAATGACATTTCATATTCATTTATTGAATTTATTATTACCATAATTTGTTTTGTTAATGAAATATTAAATGCATTTAATTACGGTCTAACTTTAATTTATTAATCACATAAATGCTTTGGATTTACAGAATATAACATATTATTACATTGATACGAACCACATATAACATTTTAATTTGATTGCCATGTACTTACTTATTTTTCTTTACACTTGTTGGCCATTTCTTTGATAGAACTCATACATTATACCAACTAGCAAGGTACCCGCGTGTTACGCCGTTAGATATCATGGAATAAAATTTTCTGGTGAAGCATGTTTTCTATTTTATTATATTTTTTTGTGACAATAAATTTAAAGATGTCAAAAGTTTCATGTGACACATTTCAGTTGTTTAATTAATGACAATATTTTTCATTATACAATTGTGAATCAAAATGACAATTTGATTTATATCAAATTAAGCTTTATGGGTACGGGTGTTAAAAATCGACAAACCGAGCTGACCCGCTCAATCCGTAACTGCAAAAAACGATAACTAAAAAACCGAAACTGAAAAAACCAGAAATCAGAAAAACCCTCTTATCACGGTTCGATTTCGGTTTATTTTTCAAATATTCATGGTTACCCGAATTGACCGTGTTTTATATACATATAATTTTTTTTTTTCAAAATATTCATATTCTGGTTTTATATTTTCTATTACATGTCTATAAAATCATGTCTATAAAAGACGGTTCGATTCAGGTAACCGCGGGTATTTGAAAATAAAAACCAAAATCGAACCGTGAAAGAGGGTTTTTCAGGTTTCTTGATTTTCGGTTTCGGTTTCTTAGTTATATTTTTTTGCAGTTTTAGATTGAGCGGGTCGGCTCGATTTGTCGTTTTCACATATTTTTTTACACCTGTATCCATAAAGCTTAACTTATATAAATCAAATAGTCATTTTAAACAACAGAATAACATTGCTTACTAAAAATTTTTCGTCACAATTGAATAATGAAAACATTGTCCTTAGTTTAAAAGTTGAACGTAAAAAGCTTCCCTTCCAGAATGTAAATCATCTTCTTGTCTAATATAACCTGTTAAACCTGAGAAAACAATCATGGCAAACCTCGCGTAAAATCGGCAGCAAACTCTATATATAATAAAATCCTGGAAAAGATTGCATATATATCTTCACGTTGTTTCTAGGAATTAAAAGGATATAATGCTTGTGGAATGAATATTTGCAGATTCTTGGAGTTTATAAGTTTAAGATTTAACAAAACTTTACAATTCCGGCAGAAAAACAAAACTTGCAAAATTTTCCAGAATTTTACACCTGACGTCGTCAGGTTGTAAGGCCTGACGCCGTCAGAGTGACCTGACAGAAATTTTATATTTTGTTTCCGGAAAATTTTCAGAAAAACCTATGCCTTAATTCCTGGAATTTCTGCAAAATATTCATTATGACTCGATACAAGCATTTGACTCGAACAAATACTAATATGCATGCTAATTTAATATTGTTATGATTCATGTTCAATCTTGTTCTTATAAACAAATTTGGATTTCCCTTACACTTATCTTTTGCAAAATACCTTTATATGTAGTTAAGACGAAGTTAAAAACAAAATAAAGCATTTTCACAATTTATTTTAAAGCATGAACCATAAAAAATAAAAATAAAACATACATACGGAAACAAATAAACAAACAAGCAAACAAATAAAGCTTGGGTTGCCTCCCAAGAAGCGCTTTTCTTTATTAACGAGTCTTGTAGCTAGACTCAAAGTCACGTTACGTTTTCTTATTCAACTTCCGCGCCAATTCAAAACTCTTAATCCATTTTTCGTCACGCCTATATTCCGGGCCTAGACTCATGCAACCTGAGTTATAAGTCCTTTTTCTATCATGTAGACGTCATCGTCAATCTCATCATCTTTGATTTCATGAGGTCGGAGTACTTCAACCACTAAATATCCGATGTCATTCAACTCCTCCCTCATATGGGGCATAACAAAAGTGATCTTTTCTACCTCTTTAGTAAACTGAACTATCCCTTTATCACGATCACAGTGCATCCTATACACATCAACAAATGGTCTCCCTAGGACGATCTTTCCTAAGTATTGGTCTATGATGCCTATAACATCTTCTAGCATTATAAAATCACATTGATAAGTAAAATTTCCTACGAAGATATGCATCCCCTTAATTCTCCCAACAAAATTACATAATCGATTTGGATTGTAGGGGTCTTTTCTAGGGTTCAATCTTTCCTTCACGATCGAAATACAGTAGAGCCTAGACATAATATTCATGGGTGCTTTTGGGTCGATGTATGTATGCTCTCTAAACATGTAACCAACCATGCAAGGGATTTTAATATTCATATAGTTACGCTTCCTAATCCATGGCTTCTTCCTAAATTTCAAAGGACAAGGGTGTTTCAACAGAAATTTATGGTAGCTCAATTCCTTAAGGGTTGGCGAAGAAATTTGAACTATCCTTAAATCATCCCTAGACTCCATCGTGTTACTGTTGCTAAGGTGGGTATCGTTTTCACAATGGTTTGTTCTCAGTTTCGTTTCTCTTTTAATTAACTCATTAAGCTCATTAAACACTTTAATTTCTCTCTCTATTCGGTTGCGTTGCAAAAGCCTTTTTTAATTTCCAAACGTCGGCTTTCAGTATCCATAATGACACACTTTTTACGAACAAATGCACAAAGAAAAAGATAGACTAAAGAAAATCTATAAAAATAAAATAAAAATCTCACTAGAAAGGATTCTAATGAGTAGACGTAATAAAAATAAATTTCAACCTAAGCAATAACTATTTCCCGGCAGCGGCGCCAAAAACTTGATGCGTTGATTGCGGTCTACGCAAAAGGTTTTACCTCTCAAGGTATCTGGAGAAGCTTGCAATCCCCACCAGGCAGTGTACCAGACGGATGTAGTATAGTGTAGTGGCAAGTACCGGGTGATTGATCGTTCTACATGGGGAATAGTATTCGTTAGGATTGAAAACTACTCTAATTATGTCTAAGGGTGAGGGATGATTCTTTTTGTATTTTTATATTTTATGAAAGCAAGTAAAATCTCGGTTTTGAAGGAGTGGGCGGAATTAGTTGCTAGTCAACTAACCCAATAAACTAAAAATGCAATAAAAATAAAATGACAAGAAAATAAATGTGAGAAAAACTAATATGGAGAAAAACGTGTTTACTTGGGTTTACTACTCCCTAGCTGTCTTTTATTGGTTGATTAGTTTGTTACAATTGCGTGGATGACAGGTTGTATTCCTTAATACCATTCGTGGGGGCGTGTACGTCCTTCCCCAACTCTATAGGATCCTATCTCTTCCTGTGACGACACGTTTAGTATCCTATCATGGCCTCACTAATATTCTCTTATGCATTAAACACAACCAATTAAATCGTAGTACACATCCGATTCATGTTTCCTAAGACGTTCAAGCAAGTTACCAATAGGAAGTTAGCCAGTTTTCTTAAGCCTAACATTGAAATCATTCATCCACAACAATCAATAACCATCCATCAACCAATAATCAATAGCTATGTTTCATTACATCTAAGCAAACACAAGAAAAACCTAGCCTAGCATGTTAATGTAAAGACAAGCATAAGATAGAATCAAACAACACATAGACATATTGAATGATTAATGGAAGACTTATCTTTAATTAAGCATAGATGATACAAGGGTGAAAAACCCTTAAAAATACTGTAAAACTCGACCTA
>LBNU01018335.1:10037-32711 GCA_014162995.1 Artemisia annua | reverse complement strand
AATGACTCGAATCAAGATAATCAAAACACTTTGAGTACTTTAAAACATTTACGCATACATGGGGGTAATAATTGATGTTCTTCCCCATTACTCCATAACACTAGTACTTTACCCATGAGTCCCAATCGTCCCAAACAATATGTACAAGATATGACTCGACTTAGTAACCATATAATCAATTAGATAATTAACTAAGGGTTTAACCAAATGTTGTCACAATAATGCACTAAAGATGAGTGCATACAAGGTAGGTTAAGGCGATTTGGGTGTACATTTGGGGTGGATTGTAAACAAATTATTCTTTTAAGTAAAATGCTTAAAGTTAGAAACGAAAAAGATAGTCTCTGAGGGGTGTACTAGGGGTATCGTGTACTAAAAATGAGTACATCGCTAAGGTGTGAGAAAATTACTTGACCAATGAAGCCAACATAATTATAAAACAGGTGTAAAACAAGCGTTATCCTAATGCTTCTTATCATGTAGTAAATCCTAACTACACGAATGTAGTCTCACTAGCTGTCTCGTAATCACTAACGCAAGTTCTAGAATCTAAGTACTACAGGTACACTCATAAGCACTAATAATAAATGCTTTTCCTAACAAATCTATGGGCGAACCTCACATATTTGGGGGAAAATTTTTGAGTGGTACGGTTTTTGTGCTAGTCATATAACTCCTACCCATGAGACGCTCATTAAGACTAAAGTTTTACTCCTATATGTTGTAAAAAATTTTAAATTTGGCGCTAAAATTGCCCTAACAAATATTTCTATTAGTTTTATTACACACCTACTATTAGACAAACAAAAATCAAGTGTAATTGCATTCTCTAATGTATCATCATTTTACCCCCCCCCCCCCTTACGCTTAAGCTGAACATTGTCCCCAATGTTCAAATAAAAAGATGTAAAAGTAAAGAAGGTAAAAGTATGAAAAAAATACTCCCCTGATTCGTTCGGTGTAGATAATGTGGTAACATGGTTAGATCCTCCTCTAAGAAAATGAACGTAAAAGCTTCCCTTCCAGAATATAAATCATCTTCTTGTCCAATATAACCTGTTAAACCTGAGAAAACAATCATGGCAAACCTCGCGTAAAATCGGCGGCAAACTCTATATATAATAAAATCCTGGAAAAGAATGCATATATATCTTCACGTTGTTTCTAGGAATTAAAAGGATATAATGCTTGTGGAATGAATATTTGCAGATTCCTGGAGTTTATAAGTTTAAGATTTAACAAAACTTTACGATTCCGGCAGAAAAACAAAACTTGCAAAATTTTCCAGAATTTTACACCTGACATCGTCAGGTTTTAAGGCCTGACGCCGTCAGAGTGACCTGACAGAAATTTTATATTTTGTTTGTGGAAAATTTCCAGAAAAACCTATGCCTTAATTCCTGGAATTTCTGTAAAATATTCATTATGAATCGATACAAGCATTTGACTTGAACAAATACAAATATGCATGCTAATTTAATATTGTTATGATTCATGTTCAATCTTGTTCTTATAAACAAATTTGGATTTCCCTTACACTTATCTTTTGTAAAATACCTTTATATGTAGTTAAGATGAAGTTAAAAACAAAATAAAGCTTTTTCACAATTTATTTTGAAGCATGAACCATAAACAATAAAAATAAAACATACATACGGAAACAAATAAAAACAAATAAACAAACAAGCAAACAAATAAAGCTTGGGTTGCCTCCCAAGAAGCGCTTTTCTTTATTTAACGAGTCTTGTAGCTAGACTCAAAGTCACGCTACGTTTTCTTATTCAACTTCCATGCCAATTCAAAACTCTTAATCCATTTTTCATCATGCCTATATTCCGGGCCTAGACTCATGCAACCTGAGTAATAAGTCCCTTTTCTATCATAGTAGACGTCATCGTCAATCTCATCATCTTTGATTTCATGAGGTCGGAGTACTTCAACCACTAAATCTCCGATGTCATTCAACTCCTCCCTCATATGGGGCATAACAAAAGTGATCTTTTCTACTTCTTTAGTAAACTGAACTATCCCTTTATCACGATCGCAATGCATCCTAGACACATCAACAAATGGTCTCCCTAGCACGATCTCTCCTAAGTATTGGTCTATGATGCCTCTAACATCTTCTAGGATTATAAAATCACATTGATAAGTAAAATTTCCTACGAAGATATGCATCCCCTTAACTCTCCCAACAAAATTACATAATCGATTTAGATTGTAGGGGTCTTTTCTAGGGTTCAATCTTTCCTTCATGATCCAATTATAGTAGAGCCTAGACATAATATTCATGGGTGCTTTCGGGTCGATGTATGTGTGCTCTCTAAACATGTAACCAACCATTCAAGGAATTTTAATATTCATATAGTTACGCTTCCTAATCCATGGCTTCTTCCTAAATTTCAAAGGACAAGGGTGTTTCAATAGAAATTTATGGTAGCTCAATTCCTTAAGGGTTGGCGAAGAAATTTGAAGTATCCTTAAATCATTACTAGACTCCATCGTGTTACTGTTGCTAAGGTGGGTGTCGTTTTCACAATGGTTTGTTCTCAGTTTCGTTTCTCTTTTAATTAACTCATTAAGCTCATTAAACACTTTAATTTCTCTCTCCATTCGGTTGCGTTGCAAAAGCCTTTTTTCAATTTCCAAACGTCGGCTTTCAATATCCATAATGACACACTTTTTACGAACAGATGCACAAAGAAAAAGATAGACTAAAGAAAACCTATAAAAATAAAATAAAAATCTCACTAGAAAGGATTCTAATGAATAGACCTAATCAAAATAAATTTCAACCTAAGCAATAAATATTCCCCGACAGCGGCACCAAAAACTTGATGCGTGGATTGCGGTCTACGCAAAAGGTTTTACCTCTCAAGGTATCTTGAGAAGCTTGCAATCCCCACCAGGCAGTGTACCTGACAAATGTAGTATAGTGTAGTAGCAAGTACCGGGGGATTAATCGTTCTACTTGGGGAATAGTGTTCGTTAGGATTGAAAACTACTCTAATTAGGTCTAAGGGTGCGGGATGATTCTTTTTGTATTTTTATATTTTATGAAAGCAAGTAAAATCTCGGTTTTGAAGGAGTGGGCGGAATTAGTTACTAGTCAACTAACCCAATAAACTACAAATGCAATAAAAATAAAATGACAAGAAAATAAATGTGAGAAAAACTAATATGGAGAAAAACGTGTTTACTTAGGTTTCACTACTCTCTAGCTATCTTTTATTGGTTGATTAGTTTGTTACAATTGCGTGGATTACGGGTTGTATTCCTTAGTACCATTCGTGGGGGTGTGTACGTCCTTCCCCAACTCTATAAGATCCTATCTCTTCCTATGACGACATGTTTAGTATCCTATCATGGCCTCATTAATATTCTCTTATGCATTAAACACAACCAATTAAATCGTAGTACACATCCGATTCATGTTTCCTAAGACGTTCAAGCAAGTTACCAATAGGAAGTTAGCCAGTTTTCTTAAGCCTAACATTGAAATCATTCATCCACAACAATCAATAACCAACCATCAACCAATAATCAATAGCTAGGTTTCATTACATCTAAGCAAACACAAGAAAAACCTAGCCTAGCATGTTAATGTAAAGACAAGCATAAGATAGAATCAAACAACACATAGACATATTGAATAATTAATGGAAGACTTATCTTTAATTAAGCGTGGATGATACAAGGGTGAAAAACCCTTAAAAATACTGTAAAACTCGACCTAGGGTTTATCCCAAAGTTCTCCCAAAAGTTCTCTCTCTATTGAATGAAAAATAGAAAAATATATATAGAGAATTCATCTTGACGGCGTCACGTTGTAGCCTCTGACGCCGTCACCTCGCTGCCAAAACAACTCTCGGATTGCTCAGATCCACTCTTGACGCCGTCACCTTTTAAAACCTTCTGGGCCGTCTCCTTTTGCTCCAACACGTGACGGCCTAGGCGTCACAAAGGGTGACGCCATCACGCTTTAATTCCCGAAATCTTTCTGGTGCGTCTCGTGTAAACTTCATATCCACCTCTTTGTCAACACATGACGCCATCACCTTATAAGGTGTGATGCCGTCAGGTACTATTTCCAGCATATTTTGAGACTTTGTCGTTTTCCTTACTTTTATGCTCCAAAAACGTCCAAAATGCTTCGTTTTCCAGATTTCTTCTCCAAAGTACCTAAAATGACAAAAGGAACGATTTAAGGTATTATTTGATCAAATAATTACGAATTAGGGCTTAAATGACCCCCTAAAAGTTTAACACTTTTCGCCTCATCAAAGACGAGTGTAACAAGTGAAGAATTGTTTTTTCTGATAAGGTATTGAATGCTTTTATTGATTTGTCTTTCATTAATAATCACAATTACTTATTCACTTCTTTGAATCTTTGTGTCTTCAATTCTTTGAAATATCTTGAATTGTGATTTAATCGATTGTCTTTTACTAATGATCACTTCATTCACTTGATAACTATTGAAGTATTAATTGCTTGTAGCATTCTATGATTATCAATTTATCACTTGTTGTATGCTTGATTACGTATTTGCTTTTAAGAATTGCTAATGATCATATTAAGTATTAACTCATAAGATAAATAAAACAGAGCAAACTATTTGCAGGTTAGTTCACAAGACAAAGGATTTGAAGAAGGTGATACGACATTGAGAAAAACTTGTTCAGCTACAGATTTTATTTGGTCAAATGCTCCCTTTGATGTTCTAGGTACTGTTACATCCATAGCCTTCATAGATGACACATGTTTGGCCTTCAAGAATCATAAATTAACTACCAAAGAGGTATGTATTTCTTATCTTTATTAGTAAGGAGGCCAAATGCTAATCACTAAGTTGCTAACGATCATTGAAATTCTTACCAAGATTGATTAAGGTTTTGCATTAGTGTAAAACACGTGTTTCTTCAATTTATTAGACAGTTGGCTCTACGTTTACTGGTATGTGTAACACATACTCTTTCTTGACCAAATTAAGACCAAAAAGACCAAAAACTAACGAATAATTCCCAAATATATGTGTTTTTGTGCTTTTGTACATGCAGGTAACAAAATATGAGAAAAAGACAAAAACCAATGTTAGGAATACGTTTTTTCCTATAGAAGATTCGGCCACTCCAAGTATGTTAAAGCATTGTATAGCTCGTAGTATTTTATATAGTAAGTAATACGTAGTTTAGTTTAGTTAGTATTCGTGGTGTCGGGTCGGGTCTTTTACTCTCTGTCAGCCCGCTCCACAGCCTACTAGAGGCACTCATCTCCTTGTAACTATAGATACCCTCTCCCACCAAGGGAGAGGGTTGGACCTTTCATTAGTTATACATTTCACTTGTTCTTTCTCTCTCTAAAAGGCTCCCACTTTCTCTCTCTAACTAATCTCTACTTTCTCATCTATTCGAACCATAAAACCACATGAACCAAACCTGTATTATGATTTAGTGTATCCTACAATTGGTATCAAGAGCCTTGGTTTCATCTTAGGGCCTTGGATTCACGGATTTTTGGTTGGTTTTTGTGCTTGTACTTGGTTAGAATAGTTTTTCTTGAAAAACACCTTGGTTTGATCTTTGTAGTGTTAAAGGATGTGTTTTGGTTATACTTTTATGCTTAGAAGTGTTGTAGTTACATAGCTTTTGAGTTGGAATAGTCATATCAGTCGTTGGTTTGGTGGTGTGAAAGATTTAGTAAAAGTTTCTAGCTAGTGATTAAGTATTCTGCTTAGTTTTTCTTGGTAGCGATTAAGTACAGTTGGTCAACGATTAAATCGCAACGATTAAGTACAGTTGGACAGCGACTAGTTTGGATTGTAGTGTACAGCGATTAACTAATTCCAGCGATTAGCTTTTTAGTGATTAACTGGTTTTAGCGATTACTTTTTGTAGCGACTATCTCTCACCAGCGATTATACTCTGTCTGCGTTTAACTAAATCCAGCGATTAGCTTTTTAGCGATTAACTGGATCAGCGATTAAGTTAGGGTCAGCGATTATCTTGGATAGCGATTAAGTGTGATTTCAGCGATTAACTTTTGAACTTGTGGTGTCTTTGTGATTTGCTAAGTTTGAGATTTCTTTGATTAGTTGACTACTTGTGCTTCGGGAAACGTTGTAACTTAAGTCGTTTCGATTAATTTGAGTGTGATTTGACGTTGTAAGTTATCACTTACGGCTTGACTTATCACAATCGAATAGATTGTTACTTGATTTGTCTCAACTTGATTCCTAGCACAAAGTGTGACTTATTTAAGTTCTCATTCTAAGCTTATATTGCATACTTCATCTTTTGGTTTTCTCTGTTGACTTTAGTAAAATCCCGGGAAAGAATCTATTTTCCGGTTTAAGTCGCGAGTTGTAAAATCCCGTTAAAAATCACACCATGACTACTACGGCTTCAAATAATAATATACAATCAGCTATATCCGATACCCAACTGATCAATGAACAAAACATGTCAACTGACTCAGATGCTGTCATTTCTGATATTCTTAAGCTGTACGAAGTGGCCAATGAACAAAAGACTCTAAATACTTCATATCAACTGTATCTGGCAGAATCTGACACAGATAGGATTGTATCTGAGTACTCTGAATCAGAGCCGCAATCACCACAACAAGTACTTCACAAAGCAACAGAAAGCTGCACAGAATGTTTTCGACTACTACACTCTCACCTCTCGGTACTGCTAGAGGGAACTGGATTCAAAATAGGATTCGAACGAGCATTTACAACACTATTTGGTCAAGAAGTTCAGAATTTCACAGACACAATGATCCTTAACTTGGATCAGCTTCAGCAACAACTTGAACACGGAATGTTTTCACAAACTGGATCCATAGCAGCTCTCTATGTAATCAACAGACAATTACAGGTGTTTATTGATTCCAAATTCAATATAGACTATGACTACGATAGTCAGATGACGAAACAGTGTTTTGCTGATCACACAGGGATCGAGGTTGACATGTTCAGAATCACATTACTCCAGCTCATTGGTAATGTTGAAGAATACATCATGCATAGAGCAACTCACAACCTGGAGTATGATTCAGAGGTAAAAAGGTATATGGTGCAGTCATGTGAAAGTATTGGTGATTCGGGTACTGTAGCGAATGATGGGTCAGGTATCACAATATGCAAAGGATCAGAGACTGATGAATCAGATACTACCATTCGTTCAGGGAATGTTTTCACTCGTGACATTGATGCTAATATCGGTCCTATGAATGAACAGGTGTCATGTGTTGAGGTACCCCTAACTGTACATCATAATAAACTTTCTAAAGAACGACTACATACTGATCACGCTCCTCCCACTTATGACACATGTTGGTTGAATAAGTCTGACAACCACGTCACTTCTGATTCAACGAATATGAATCATAAAGAGGAAGAAAATGATCAGGATGTGGTTCGTAATGATGTGTCAAGTTCTTGGTTCACGACTGGATTATTTAAATCAAATGAGGTGGTTGATAAAAAGGTTTTTAATGAACTTTCTAGGAAGTTTTCACAACTTGAAAAACACTGCATTTCACTTGAAATTGCAATGCAACAGAAGGAAGAAAATTTTCAAATTAACCAACCATGTAAAGATCCAGAACTTCCCGATTTCCATGAATACTTTATGATTAAGGACTTGAAAGCCCAGTTAGACATCAAGAACTTGACAATCAACAACCTAAAGAATCACATTACTGAACTTAAATCTGAGCATGAGAACAACACCATAACTGCTAATAACTCTGAACTGAAACTAAAAGTGGCTGAATTACTAATAGAGAATGAGTCTTTGAAAATGAAGTGCAAAACTCTTAATGAGTCAATCAAAGAAATGGAACTTAAGACAATTGATCATACAAGTATTTTGATTGCCAATAATGATAAACTCAAAGATCAGATTAAAAATCTGGGATTCTCTGTCACTGCTTTAAAAAACGAGCTGAGACAAACCACTGGAAAGTGTTCAACCATTGAGTCTGCAAAACCATCAATCTTGGGAAAACATGTGCTTAATTTAAAAAGAAACCCTCCAGCGGTTAGACAACCGAGTGCTTTTAAATCTAAACGTCCTAAAGCCCCTAAAACTCGGTTTGCCTCCCAAGTTGATGAGAAACAAGTTTTGATCAAACCCAAATCTTCACAACACAGACCCTATGAAAAGTGTATCACAACTCATCTTAAGTCTCATGCTCATGTGCAAGATGGTCAAAATGTTTTCACACTTTATGGATACTCACAATTTACTAAGGTCAGAAACAAAAGTAATGTGCCTGTTAAAAATAGTCAAAGGAGAGTTGAACACAAACCTTATCAGCCTAAACAGGACATAGTACATAAGAAACCTTATAAGAGTAAATCCTTCTGGAGATGGGTACCTACGGGGAGAATGTTCTTAATGAATGGTCTCAAGTGGTCATCTAAGAAACTCCTTGAGAACACCGAGTGTACAAGTCACCATTAGCATTATGCTAATTCTTCCGCGGGACATGTCACTAAGAGAACTCAAGTATGGCGACCAAAGGTCTAGATATCTCCGTACTTGGGAGATCTGATTTCTCCCTAATATGTACTACACAGGACTCCTGATTAATGCTTATAAGGACTCGGGCCTCACCAGTATTTATTCTTCTCGTATCCTTGGACATGTAGCAATCTTTGCTTTGTATATATGTTGCCTATTTTTTTTATTCCCTCTTTCTGTTGTACTATGTAGTTTCGCTTATGTTCTATTATGTGTGTCCTTGACTACCATTACTTCATATGGTAAGTCTTTCTTCTCGGATTACTTTACATCCGGGGTTTACTTGGCATCATGTGTGACATTTCCTTCTTTTTCTTCTTTCATACTTCAATCAATAATCTCTTACTTTGTATCTGATCATTGATTGAGGGGGAGAAGTGATTGTTAAATGATAAGATGCATGTTGTGTGATTATAATATTTTTTGTGGGTTTGGCTTGGGTTAGGTTAGGAGTTTTAAAATTTTGATAGTATCTGTTGATGCTAAGTGACTGATTTGGGTTAGGCTTGAAGTGATTCACTAAGTTCAAGGACCAAAGTTGCAAATTTATGATTCTGGTAGCGATTTACTAAGTACAAGGACCAAAGTTGCAATTTAGTGATTGTTGTATGTGCCCCTATATAAGATATAGCGATTAATCTAATTTCACTTTATCACATAAACATAATCACTACCTTCTCTCACTAAAACTAATCACTGCCAATATCATCTCTGTTGATTTTGAAGTTTTCCCTAGGTTTGCGTCTCTCACTATATCATTGTATATCTGATCTCCTAGGTTTCTAATTTACAACCTCTTACATGATTTTCGTGGTTTAGGTGCTGTTCTCCTTGATTCTCGCTGCCTTATTGGTTAGTGTTGTTCATATTGTTGTTATTGTTTAAATGCTGTTGATGCTTATGTGTTCTTTCGTCCTTTATCACTCGTTCTGCCATGATTATGTTTGTAATTGTAGTGTTAGGCTAGATTTGTTCTTGGTAGCGTTTAACTGTGAATCGCTTGAGTATCTTTTTCCCATTGGTTCCTTAGTGATAGTTTGAGTATGTGGGTTGTTTCAGTGCTGTTGTGATTTTCATATTTTGTGGATTAAGGCTTTGTATAGCGTTTAGATGAATTGAGTATAAGTTTTTGAGTGGTGTGGTGTCTGTGTTCTTGATAGCGATTAAGTGATTTCTTGATAGCGATTAAGTTTTGGGCGTTTCATATTAGCGATTAACTCAGACTGCGTTTGTCCCCCTTCAGCGTTTAACTCTGTTAAGCGATTAACTTTAATAGCGATTAAAATGGTCTGCATTTAAACCTGATAGCGTTTAACTTTTCTAGCGATTAACTCTGTTAAGCATTTAACTCTGTTAGCGTTTAACTCTGTTAGCGTTTAACTCTGCTAGCGTTTAACCCTGCTAGCGTTTAACTCTGTTAGCGTTTAACTCTGTTAGCGTTTAACTCTGTTAGCGATTAACTCAGTTAGCGATTAACTCAGTTAGCGATTAACTCAGTTAGCGATTAACTCAGGTTGCGTTTAACTTTATTAATCTCTAGAATGGTTTGCATTTTTCTCTATTTGCGTTTGACTTTTAGTTGCTAATTAATTGGTTCTCATGCTTGACATCCAGTCTCACTCTTCTTGTGCATTCTATATTGTGTGACTTCTGATGGTTGTGCTATACAGTGACTCCTAAGCATATTCGAGCTAACTGACTTACAAACTATCATTTGTCTCTTTGGGTGACTGTGACACTTGCAGTTATAATGTCTAATCTAAATGTTGAAAGCTCTCCAGCACAACCAATTGCTCCACCAGTTCGTACAAATGATGAAATTCTACCTCATGACAAATGGGTGGCAATTGGCAAGAGCAATTGTTATCTAAAGGCAGACAAACCTCACAAGCATCCAATATTCAAAGTGGCACTGAATCTTCTTAAGCAAACTTCATTCTTCCGAGCATTCACCGCATCAGCAAACATCCCCTCCATTTACATCCAACAATTCTGGAAAACCATGAGCTATGACAAAGCTACTGGTACATACAGATGCCAGCTTGATGAACAATGGGTTGATATCACCAAAGAAACTCTTGGGAGTGCCTTACAGATCCTGCCCACTAGTGATAATGTTGAATACACAGCTCCACCTGATCCAACAACCCTTCTAAACTTCGTCCATGAACTGGGATATCCAACAAAGGTCAACACACTATCATCAGTCATCACTAATGACATGTACCAACCATGGAGAGCCATCATTAGTCTTATCAATCTGTGTCTCACTGGTAAGACCTCCGGGTACGAGAGACTTAGAGCTCCATCACTTCAAATTCTTTGGGGAATTGTTAATGGTGAGAATATTGATTTTGTTGAACGTATCTGGGAAGAGTTTTCTATACATTCCTTTCTTGAAGATAAGGCAAATCTGGAGGCGCATAAGGAAGGTAAAAAGAAGTTGACCAAACTTCTGATTCCTAGCATTCGCTTCACCAAGCTGATCATTGTTCGCCTTCAGAAGACTCTAAGGTTCCATACCCGGAGTGAATCACCACTTCACCTTTCTACTGATGAAAATGCCATGGGGTTTCTCAAATATACTGCCAAAGGAACTTCACAAGTAGTCTTCGGCATGGCAATACCCGTGACTCTACTCACACAAGACTTACTCAAGGCTCCTTACTATGAGGAGTACGTCAAACTATTGTCTGCAAGTCAAAAGGTCTAGCCTAGCAAGTCTTCATCCAAGAAACGCAAAGAAGTGACCCCCTCAGCTAATTCATCAGAACGTAGCAAGAAGAGCAAGAAGGACAAACGTTCTGATCCGAAAAAACCCAAAGCCAAAGAAACTCCAAGAGATGATCCTGAACCTGATGACACGCTTAATGTTGAAGAGATGATGATACAACAAGCTGTTCAGGAGAGTCTCACTGACCCTGGTGCACCACAGGGTCATCCAGTCACAGGAGTAATAATCACTGAGCCAGAACCTGACTCTAGGAAGACACCACCACTCCAGCATGTTGAAGGCAAAGGAAAGGATGTGGCTACAGATGAATTGGCAGCACATACACTATTGAAAATCTCAACTCCAGATCCCAAGTCAACCACTTCACAGTTCATTTTCAAGAGGCGGTCACCCGAACCATCGGTAACCAAAACCACTTCCGAGAAGACCGTCTCCACATCACTAAGTCTAGAACAAGTGGGAGATTCAAATGAATCCGATTCTGAAGCTGATCAATCTCAAAAACTGGAAAGCTCAACATTTCACATAAAAGAAATATCCAGTGACAAGCCGCATCAGGAGCTGGAAGGGGTTACTGTGACTCCATTAGAGACCCTTCATGCTGAATTTGTCTCTAATGTATATCGATGTGCAAGATAATCTCAAACTGAAATCTGATGACCAAAAGATTGCTGTAGAACCCGATAACTCTACAGGAACTCTTGCATCTTACAAGAACTTTGAAGCATTCGATGATCAGTTTTTGGTTGATAAACCGACTGAGTCAGAGGCTGACAAATCAGGAGAAGAACATGAAGAAGCAATCTCAACGGTAGATGTCCCGATTCATCAAGACCCCTCCAACGCACCTACTCTAACTGTACCAACCTCCACTGCTGAAACAACCAAACCAGTATCCCCTCAAGCTGTCATCACACCTGCTATATCCATCTCTACCACCAAAACCACAACACCACCAACCACCGAGAGCAAGCCTAAACCTAGTGTGGAGGAGCTGATGGATATTACAGCTGGAATCGTCGACGACAATACTGACATCAATGAAAAGCTGTCAAAGCATGAAGTAGTTCTAAGGGGTATAGTTGACCTTAAACTGCCTCATACACTCAAGAATCTCGATGACAGGGTACTTAAGCTGGAACATCTAAACATTGATCATTTAGTGTCAAAGGCCATCGATGAACAAGTCGAAGAAGCTGTTAGCATTGCCCTTGAAGCTCCCCTCAGATAACGATTCAGAGATCTACCCGTTGCAGATATGAAGATCATTTTGCAACACAGCATGTACGAAAGCAATCAGCACAAAGGGCATGAGGCACATGCCAGACTATATGAAGCATTGGATGCCTCCATTAAACAAGATGATGCCGAACAGCATGCCAAGGATATGGAAAGAGAACGGGAAAGAAAAAGGAAGCGTCAAGGTCAATCTAAGCCTCCATCAGACTCACCATATCCTCCACCACCACCTCCACCCTGTTCATCTGGACCCACAGGAACATCCGGTCACTCTGGAGGTTCTGCGGGTAAAACAATGCCACCACTTCCACCTTCTTCATCAAAGAAGCACTCTTCTAAGAAATCTGACAAGTCATCTTCATCAAAGCAAGCCCGGCATGCAACATATGCGGCATGGACTACGATTGACACTGGAACGACTGATATGGCTTCACCGATTCATGATGATCGGGCTATTAATGAAGAATCAATTGTGTCTCATGCCGAAGCATCTTTGGATGAAGATGATGATGATGCATCTGCGGCCCATATATCGCAAAAGGATAAGTGGTGGCAATCACTCTCCAGAGACAATGACACATCTCTGGTTGAATTGACCAAAGATGAGCTGATGGCGTGTGTGAGACCCAAAGTAGATAAGCTACCGACTACTGAGCCAACTTGGTCAGTTTCTCCTTCAGATCAACCAGTCTTAGACAACAACTGGGCCAATGTCATTACCAACAGCTTTGTTCCTCCAGCCGAAAACTCACTGCTCTCACAAACTGGAGATATGGGAACCTTCATTGCATGGTTTTGTACGCAGCGAGAAATTGCAACATTGACGCAGAAAGATCTGGAAGGACCAGCTTATGACATTGTCAAGGTTTTTCATTCTGATGTGACTCACCTTCAATTTCAGATGGAGGAGTGCCACAAGATGTTCAATGATCCTGTCGATGAAGTAATCACTCACCACAACTACAGCAAGCCACTCCCATTGGGCGGATCTCCTGGTCATGTCACTATTCAGGCCGATTTTTTCTTCAATAAGGATCTAGAATATCCTCGGTTCGGCAGCAAGCAGCGTAAGTATGCATTATCCATTACCAAGATGAAAGCTGCACGCTACAGAGACATTGGTCTGGAGCAAATGGTACCTGATGGAATATGGATAAAGGAAGAGTATGAGTATGATGTTCCAGCAGCTCTTGGAATATCTCATTGGTGGTTCAAGAAGCAGGAGTTCTATGTTGAAAGATTCAAAGCCAAGGGTGATAAGAAATTTGTTCGTTCACCACTTCAAATCATCAGTGTGGTCAAAGTCAAGATACACTCTATCTATGGGTATGATTTCTTGAAGTCCATTGTTCTACGCCGTGCAGATCTTCAGGACTACGAGATCTCTGAAGGTGATTTCAAGCATCTCCGTCCCAATGACTTCAAAGACTAGTATCTACTTCACATCCAAGGAAAACTGCATCATTTAGTACCCCATGAAAAGAAGACTTGTGTTTGCGGTTCTTCATTGGATAAGGGGTCTAGTCATTAGGAAGCGAGTCGAAGACCTACAACTTGGCATCGAAAGTTATCAGACGCAACTGAATCTCACCAAGCCACAATAGGAAGTCGGTAACTTGGAACCGGTAGCAGACTTCACTGTCATTGACTCTCCAAGAGCCGTGGTGTTTAGAGACAAGTATAATGTTCCCGTGGTCATGCATCTTGAAGAACTACACAAATTCAGCGATGGCACTTTGGAAATGGTCGACGATGCATTGGACTTCCGTGTGAAAGATTATCAAGTCTACTCAACCAGGCCCAGAAGATATACCAACCAATGGACGGATCATGACTTGAAGCTGAACAACAAGTTTTTGAATGCCATTCGACACAGGCTAAAGATGAGGAGGATCTATCGCAGCCTCGAGCGCTACGTGGGTGGTAGAGTTCGTGAAGGTGACTACATGCTCCTCCGAAGAACTGACTGAATCGTCGGGGTCTTCTTTTGATATCACCTAGTTTTACTTTACATTTTGGGTGATGTAACAGTGACAATTTGTAAACATTGAACTTCAAGTATATATATAATTATTTAGGTTTGTGATTGTTATATCTTTCACTGTATGCGGATACTTCGAAATGATGTACGTTTTAGTGCATCACTTCTAGTAAAAGAAGAGAAGTCTTCTTTCATCCCAAAATCTCTCTCTTATAATTCTTCAAGAGAGTTTTTGTGGTTTACAAGGTGGCTATTGGACTTAAATTTTCACAAATACCCTGCCGCTCAACTTAATGACTCTAACTCTTTAAATAGAAAACGGGTCATTAATTGAGGGGTAGCGTATTTGCTCAAAATTTCTGCACCTTTAAAAACTTTGTGCACCAGCAGCAGTAAAAGGTGTCTCAAAAAATCAGTACATGTTAAAATCTTATCACATTTTTTCCCATTTTTTCTTAAATCATTTAAATCAATTGGGATCACAAAATCTCAAAAGATTTGAAATTTTTTGATCGGGGGAGAGAATGTGATTTAAATATGAAATCTGATTTATAATGTGATGTTTTTTTTGGACTATAATGTACGCTCTCCCGTATGTGCAAAAATTTTTAAGGTTTTAAATTTTAAACTTGAACCATTGCACATANCATTTTTTCCCATTTTTTCTTAAATCATTTAAATCAATTGGGATCACAAAATCTCAAAAGATTTGAAATTTTTTGATCGGGGGAGAGAATGTGATTTAAATATGAAATCTGATTTATAATGTGATGTTTTTTTTGGACTATAATGTACGCTCTCCCGTATGTGCAAAAATTTTTAAGGTTTTAAATTTTAAACTTGAACCATTGCACATATTGAGGGGGAGCAAAATGATCTGTGTGATGAATAATAATTTTGGCATCTCGTTTGAGCGTGGCTCAGATTTGACTCATGAATTGACGAAACACAAATGTCGTGAATCGAAAGGACTAGTCCTGGCCGAGTAAAAATTTCAAGCTGGTCTAACCAGTGATGTAAGCGTGTCTCGAAGAGGACTGGTCTAAGTAGAAATTACCGTTTCGAGAAACTCTTCTTAGATATATACTTTGAAGGGTCTAACTTCCTTTTACGGAATGTTAACAACTTCAAGTTAGTTACTAGGGTTAGTTATCACCTAAAAGCTGATAATGGATCCCTTTAACTAAGCAACGTAAACGTGTCCCTAGGGTATATGTCTATTAAGAAGTGGATCAATTCATAAAAGTGCAACTCACTCCGACATGTGCAAATTTCTATCTTAACCCTATGAGCACATGTTAAGGGGGAGCATTTGAAAATGACTAAAACTTTCAAAGTATATACAAAAATGTGTTTAGTATTCATAAACACTTTGAGAGAATTTTCAATGATTTCGTTATATGGCGATTGTGGAAAGATACCAAAAGACCGACCACTTTACTTTAAAGCATGGAGTTATAAGGATGGTAAGGTTAGGTATGAGTTCACATGATCCACCAGAACCGGAGGGATCTTCCCAGGGACAATCCAATAGATAGATTAGAAGTCCTTAGGAATGATTGAAAAAAGGAGAAAAGTGAGAAAGGGAAGAGTGCCGACTGAGATTGAGCTAGGACTGGAACAAACCCAACAAGGTTCTAGTAATGAAGTCTTGGTAAGCACTGAAGGGGTTGAAGAATTAAAAAGAAATGAAATGAGAAAGGGTGAAAAGAAATAGCCCTCCAATTATTCAACCTTAGGGCAGAAACCGGGTTCAACTCATTTGCTACTGGTTGTTACTAAGGTAACACTGGTATTGAAGAGAAGACGTCATGGACCCAGTGACGCAATGCACTAAACCTTCCAGCCACTCAAGTTCTCTTAAAAGAGCTTGTTTCATTCTCACGGGGAACTGGTGTAATCTATCGACTTGTCTCTTAGAGCTAGTTGATATTGAAACAGGAGACCCCTCCCTAGTCTCCGCGTAGGATAACCAAATTGCACTTATCGAGTCTAGAGCCACGAGATGCGTCAAAAGATCTCCTAGGAACACTTGATACTTCTACACTGGTTGTTCAACATCAAGGGCACCAGATGTAATATTTTGAGTCCTTCGTAGATCTGAGCAATCTGCCAAGAACACTTATGAGGGAATAAACATATGTATTTCCCAATGATTGAGTGGAAACTCCTGCCAGGGTAACATCAAACAGCCCTGACATCAGGTCACTTCGGTAATCTCTCGTGGATTACGCTTAGTGTTCGTGGTGGTGTTTCAAAAGGTCTTCAGTCGTGGGGTGATCTCCAGCGACTCACCTAATCGTTGGTGTACTTTGGTATGTCAGTGAAAGCCCTTTCGGGGGCATCCAATTAGGAACGGCCTTGGTAAGGATTAGAGAAATTCTTCACACTATGCTGTTGACGATCTCGAAGTCCGAACTTGTAAGTGCTGGTATGTTTATTACTAACCAAGTTTTATGCAGCTCAACATACCAAACTTATCATTTTCACCACCATCACTCTAGTTCCACATGCTCATACCGACATCTAAAAGGAGTATTCAGACCAATTCAACCATGGAGATTCACTCAACAAAGATGTATGGGCATGTGGAAAAGGCGTACTCCCACCAGAGACAAAGAAGTTGGCGGTTGCTGCTGATTGCTGAAAAGATGCCGATTCATCACCTCATGCTCACATTTCAACTTCAAATCTAAAGAAATCATGATAATGGAATGGGCTTCAACTATGCTTCCACAACTCTGATGCAGAAGATCATGATCCAGAAAAGTGTGAGCATGACAACACAAAGATAGTCGCAACTTTACATAGAGATACTTCTACTCAAAGATGACTTGAAGCTACTCATTTGGATGATGTACACGAAGCAATGCCAAAGATCATCCTACACATCAAGCAAGTCATCTTGAGTCCGCTGCTGAAAGCACAAAGTTCATTTCACTGAAGAATCAACAACTGCGAGCTACAAAGATATCTACAAACATCTCAATGCTAGAACTCAAGATTTAATTTCTGGGGTGACCTCCCTTAGGGGGAGATTGTTAGGAATACGTTTTTTTTACTTTAGAAGATTTGGTCACCCCAAGTATGTTAAAGCATTGTATAGCTCGTAGTATTTAATATAGTAGTTAATACGTAGCTTAGTTTAGTTAGTATTCGTGGTGTCGGGTCGGGTCTTTTACCCTCAAGCCCGCTCCACAGCCTAGTAGAGGCATTCATCCATTGTAAGTATAAATACCATTCCTCACCCATGAGGAAGGGTTGGACCTTTCATTAGTTATACATTTCACTTGTTCTTTCTCTCTCTAAAAGGCTCCCACTTTCTCTCTCTAACTAATATCTACTTTCTCATCTATTCGATCCATAAAACCACATGAACCAAACGTGTATTATGATTTAGTGTATCCTACATTATGCTTGACATACCAAGGGTTTATAGGATGTGAGTGTTGAGTTATTTGGCTTGTGTGGATACGTGGGCAGGTCTAGAGTCATGCAAGTAATAAATGCACATAAAAAGCAAAAATTTACCTGTGAAATACCTACTATAGGTATTTGCAATGGGAATGATAGTGATAAGATTTTGTGGGTTGTTACAGTCTTAACCCCTTAGAAGAAATCTCATCCCGAGATTTAGATGAACGTAGGAGTAGGGGAAAGAATGAGTTAAGAAAGATAAGAGGAAGGAAAGGAGTTGTACAAACGGAGTAGGAATTATTTGTACATGTGCCAGATACTTGGTCTCATTTGTTTATATCTCATTACTCACAAGCGAAGGCGTCCCAATTCTTGTAAACAAGAGCTTATAAATTCATGATCCATTCGATTTATAACTTTCCTCTTAAAATGAAAGAGCGTCCAAATTCATTTTAATAGAATAGTCATCATAAATCGTCCTTAAGTAGTATCAGCGGAAAATGGAAAAGTAATCAACATTTAAGGAAATGTGGTCCAGGAATGTTTTGGAGACAAGTTCCAGTCATGGTGGAAACAAGTTCAAGCCATGGTGGAGACAAGTTCAAGCCATGGTAGATACGAATTCTAGTCATGGTAGCTAGTTCTACAACCACTCTGTTGAGCAACTAATTACCAGGTAGCTATACCATGTTATGACTAGTGTGACGGACGGTATCTCATTCTTGCAACTTTTGCAAAGCGAGATAGTATAATACCATAGTCGAACATAATGAGGATTAAAGTTCGGCATAGATATTCTTACAAGATCTAATTAATAGAATCTTGTGATATGACGAGAAATACAAGCTCTAATTCTTAGAACATTGTAGGACGGGGTAGGGAGAGAATATAGAGTAGGAAAAATAGAGTGAAAAATGACGGAGGAACGAAAATATGGAAAAGGGGTGAAAGGGTGGATTTTATAGGAAGGAGTGAAAAGGAAGAAAGGAAGGCAAGGGATGAAATAGGAAGGTGTGAAGGAGTGAGAGATAACGGAGGAATGGTTTAAACGGAAGAGTAGGATTAAACGGTAAAGTAGGAAGGCGGGAGAATAGGTTTTTGAAATTGAAGAGTGGGAAAAAGGCGGGAGAGTGAAATTTGAAATGGAAGGGTGAGGGGAAACGGAATGATAAGGTTTAAAACGGAAGAATAAGATTAAACGGAAGAGTAAAAGTATAGGATACCTGTAAAGATAGTATCCTAATTGAATTTTTAGATTTACTAGATCCCTCCAAGATTCGTTTTTCCCTTTAAGGTTCTCCTAGGTTTCCTAACTAGTCCTAAACTTCTAAGGGTAATGTGTTTGGTTCTATCGAAGTAGAGGGTTCTAAAGTGGGAGAAGGTTTAAGTGGTTTCTTTCCTAAGGGTTTACTAGGAGTTTCACTATTCCTAGGTAAGGTTTCGGGTTTCTTCTTTTGTCCTAAGTTGTCTATTATTACTAGTATCACTATTATTATAAGTATTACTATTCCTAGGTATTTAAAACCAGTTAGGGTAGTATCCATGGTATCTTCTAAGTGAAATTTCCTAATGTGTATCCTAAGAAATGTCAAATCCTATGATGTAATCTAATATCCTCAAATATCTTATTTCTAGTTATAGCTAAATAACCTCAAGTTTTAAGTCTAGGTTATAAATTCTTAGGGTAGGTTCGGGATATTCTAATGGTGTAATATTCCTAGGGGTTTCTAAATCCTACTAAGGGTTGGTTACTAAGTCTAGGTAAACTATATCCTTAAAAATGGTTTATTCCTATATGGTAGAAGCTTGCTAACGTGCCTATATGGTAGAAGCTTTGCTAATGTGTCTATCCTAAACTAGGGGTTTAAGGGCTTAAGGTGGAGGTTTTCTAAAATTCCTTATATCTAATCTGTGTTCTAGTTCTAATGTCCTCTAGAAATGAATTCTTATGCTAGTCTAAATCCTATCTTATAGGGATGTATTCCTAATTTTCTATCTATCGGGGTAGGGATTCTAATTTGGTTTCTAACCTATATAACCTAAAAGATTTGTAATCTTATTTTTCTATTTCCTCAAGGGTTTCTTAGATAACTTATCTTAATGATCTATGGTATTTTATGTTTTCTAGGGATATCCTAAAGTCATTTCTAATCTAAGGCATGGGAATTCTAAAGAGTATGGTTCGGGTTTTACTAAGAGGGGAGGGGAAAACTAACTCGGGAATCTTAGCAATCTAAGGAAGTAAAGAGGGAAGGATAGGAATATGCTCATATATGACTATCATATATTTGCATACGGGATAGTTAGGGGTAGATTCGCTAACTAGGGAAAAGATAGCTTAAGGAAGCTATGGAAGTAGTGAGGATTTAGAGATCGGAGGAGAAAGAATTCAGATCTCTATGGTGTAGAATAAATATTCTCACCATTGATAGGGGAAGTCTTTGAAAAGATTGGGTCTTAGGAAGGGAGGAAGTATGAGAGGAGTTTAAAATAGTTTTGAGATTCTATGAATCTAAGGCATTGGGGTAGTTTATCCTAAATTCCTAAATGTCAGGGTTCGGGGTAGGTTATAACAAGTACCTAACTTGTCATATTTTATGGGGTAAGTCTATACTCCTAGGGGTTACTATAGGGTTAGGGAAGACCTAAGGTGAGGAGAGGCATACCTGAATCTAGTTTATCTAAATTATCCTAATTGAGGGGCACCAGGTAGTTTCTAAAACCTAACTTATTTTATTGATTTCCTATCTTACATATCCTATAGGCACTAACTATTGTAAGGCATAACTTCTAAGATTATCTAAGGCATATTATTTAGGGGTTTCTAAGGTTTTCCTAATTCCAAGAGTTTGTGTTTTCTAGGTTGATTGATGATTTTCCTTATCATCATCAATCATCTTGTCTAAAATACAGATCCTAAAACGGCCAAAGGCTATTTTATGGTGGTGTCTCATTTGGTTTTTTTGTATTTTAGCTACCTTAAAACGGGTTTCTTGTAGGGTATTTCTTAAACTACTATAGTCAGGTTGATTACCTAAGTTATTATCATGACCTTTTTCTATCTTCTCAAGAAGGTCAAGGAAAATTTCATCTAAGTTATTTAAAATTTCCTCTAATTGATTTTCCTGATTTTCTAATGTTGTCCTAATGGGTTTTCTCCAAATTCATCTTTCCAAGATGAAATGGGAGGGTTTACTAAGTAAGGGTTAGGTGCTAAAGTATAGGGTTGCCTAGGGTTATATCTAGGGGTATAGGCAGGGATAGGGTTCCTTGGTATACATGGTTCTCTAGACAGAAAGAAACCATGTGGTTCTAATCTAGGTGTGGGGAATGGTGGATGTAAAACAGGGTTTAGGGGAGTTATAGGTGATGCCTTAGCATAGAAATCTCTTAAGTGTTTTAAATGTGGGTTATCTATGAAAGGTGCTATTCCTAAAGTCTTCTAAGGTATCGGGAAGGTATGGTTTAGGGGAATAATCTAGTACATTCAGAGAGGAAAAATCATTTTCCGGATGTAGACTAGATGAGACGGGGGTAGAGTAGCGGGGAGTAGACATAACTATATAATAGTAAAAATACTGTAAATCATTTAGCAGTTAAGCAGGCAATTACTATACTAACCTTAGCATGTATGATTACGGAGGATGGCAGGGGCACTGAGGATTTTCTCGGGTTTAGGAAAAGTAGTTGTAGTTTAGGTTTTGACCTTCTTCTCTACAACTGATGCTCTTATACCAATCTGTAACACCCCCATTTTCACGGTTCGCAGCGGATTAAGGGTTGGGGTATTACTTCATGGAATCACAGTTACAGTAATAGAAAACGACTAGAAAAGAGACGTTTATAGAAATTTAGTTATCATTCATTTGATTATCAGAGTTTTTATAGTAAAAGATATACTTTTACTATTGATGAGGTCCCAAAGTCTAAGTGTTATATTAGGTTTGAATGATAACCGGTTTGAAAATCCTCCGAGTTCAGTGCCTCCTTCCGCCATAACTCCGTAATAGTGATATACCTAGGATACATGCTTAAAAAGTCAACACTAGGTGTTGAGTGAGAATCATAGGTTTAAGTGTTAGTGAATACAAGTTCCCTGGGCTACGTTGTTACACCCATCTGGGAAAATGTTGTGTGTGTGTGTGTGTGATAATTGTGATGCATGCACAATTATCAAGTGTGAGGTGTGTTGCACTAAGCTCATGAACCACACATTAACAATCCGGGTCATGGGGGCTGCAGACCTGTTGGAGTATGCTCGTGTCATAATAAATAATTATAAGGCTAGACATATGTGAGCCTATGGGGTCACACACTTATACATAGAGACACCATTTTATAGATTGTATTTATCGTATTTACAATATATAAACGACTACGTAACTTGGGATCAATAACGGGCCACTAATCACTAAGCTTGTACTTAGTGTATTGGATTGGACATAACAAATGGGTAAGCCTATTTGTAAGCTCTTATGGCCGGCCTAGGTAAAGAAAGGAACAAGAAGGAAGTTCAAGGTTGCTAAGTGTAACTTATGTGATGATAAGTCCTAATTGATTTGGTCATATTTGAGAATGAATCACAATAAAACCTTACCAACTTTCTCTCCTCCTTTCTCTAACCATAATCCACGAAATTAAACACTCCCATATTAGGGTTTGTGATTTTTGATCCCATCTAACCTTATTCTAGTGTAGTTCAAGGCTAGATCGATTGTTACGAGGTCA
Source organism: Artemisia annua (assembly GCA_014162995.1). NCBI lineage: Eukaryota > Viridiplantae > Streptophyta > Magnoliopsida > Asterales > Asteraceae > Artemisia > Artemisia annua. The sequence goes on along the minus strand of LBNU01018335.1, from coordinate 10,078 downwards.
AGACTAGCATCGGGTGGTGATCGGTGAAGTGTAGTGTGTTT
>LBNU01018333.1:13123-58552 GCA_014162995.1 Artemisia annua | reverse complement strand
TAACGTGTGAGGTTTGAACCATGAAACTCTTGCGATGATATCTGATAACTTACACTCGGTAACTTCGGTGGTAGTCTACATAATTATTGTTATTCATACGAAAAAAAACACATAGGTATTTCTTCATGGAGGTCATAATATAAATCTCAATCGATGTTGAATCACGTCTATAGGTACACGAGACAATTTGTTTATGATTTTTTTTGGGGTTACATGGGTTTACGACTCAATATTGCGAACCGCCTAATCCTATGGCGATTACCCTTTTGAATAGCCCGGAGTCAGCGCAGGTGAACGGGATTACATTTCTCCCTGTTGAATTCAAACCCTAATTACCTCTTCTTTGAAAGGCTGGTATTCTAACTAGCTACTTAGAAAATGAAATATCGCTCATCAAACTAGATTTGGAAGACAAAAAGCACGATACATAATTCAAAACTTTTGCGCTGAAATAATTTGCCAGTAAAGAATAAAGATATGCAAAAAAGTTTTTTTTTTTTTTTTTTTTTTTAAGAGGCAATAAACAAAAGAGTAGAATGTTTGTAAGAACAAAGAATCAATAGTAGCAAAATATATAAACACGTAATCGTGAAGGTTAATATAACCGGATTTAGAGTTTAAGAATTGCAATTTTTCCATCATTTTGCATGTTTATTGTGATATTTGATGTAAAACGAATCAAGATACATACCTAAGTTTCTTAAAAACTAATTTTTGAAAATAATTATCGGAAAGTAATAAAAAATAATGAATTTGATTGACATTCTTATACATTATATACCTTTAAACCGAATACTTTTTTTTTTTTTTTTTTTTTTTTTAGAGTTGATTTGCACATTTCAATTTTGATTGACACATTTTAAAGTATGGCTAATGGCCTCTAAATGTATTATAATTGTTATGATTTCCTTTTATATGTATCGATAATGTTTTTTTTTTCTATTCTATTGACTAAACTTACATTATTTTTTATTTTATTTATTTTTATTTATTATTATTATTATTATTATTATTATTATTATTATTATTATTATTATTATTATTATTATTATTATTATTATTATTATTATTATTATTATTATTATTATAGCAACAAAAATTGTTCAATACATATAAAAGGAAATCATAACAACTATAATACATTATCAAGCCATTATCTATTTAAAGTACAAGTACATTAAGCATCATGTGATATATGTAGAACTATTACGCATGAAATGGAATGTGTCAATCAAAACTTGGAGTGTGTAAATCACATCCCTTTATTTATAGGTATATAGAAGTATGAGAAATGGTATTTCTTCCTAGTTTGTATTTCTCTTAATCCTCCTAATCACAAGATCCAGACATGCGGCACAATTGACGGCTTAATGAAGAACGATAATTAGTGGATTACACATATTATAATTATATTATATATTGCCGACGGAGTATGGAGAAAGAATGGTGACATGACAACCCTCATAACTCGTCAGATAAACTTAATGTTCAATCTCAACCATATAAAATCAAATCAAGACTAAGTCAACTTCTTTACCAACATTTTGAAATGTTGTTTCTTTATTTTAACACTTGAGATATTTGTAAAATGCTTAAGATATGAAAATATTTGATATGTAGATGCAAACCAAAAATAACTGACACCACCTTTTTTTGCTACCTTGTCGTCCTCTCGTGGTTTGCACATGGAATTCATCAACCCCATTTCTTTGTTAACTTACAATTGTAGAATCACACTGATTGTTAACCATAAGAAAGATAACTAAACAAAATATCTATCTCGAGCTAAGCACATGTATTAATTGTACTAAGAAATTATATGTTCAAATTTGTACGCTGCATGTATTACAATTTTAGTTGTTATTATAAATATTTCATATATAAAATAAAGTGTACCCGAGTAATGTACATGTATTACATATGAATAAGTTCCAAGAGAAAGGAGAATAAATTAAAAAAAACATCATGTTTAGATTTGGGTAAATGTAATGTAACATAATATTACTCAGCTTAAATAATCTTTTAATTTTTTGACATGTTTATAATTTGTAATTATTTTTATATGTTGATCTGAGTAACACATTGCTTGAAATGTCTTTTAGGTCATCTCTTATGGTTGATCTATCACAACTCTAGTATGGCCAGTAATTAGTTTACATAGCTTATTTTCCTCTCTGTATATATGCAACTAAGTAGGCTACAAACAATCGTGTTAAAGTACTACAATATCACATTGATTTGTTATATCATTTATCTTTTTAACCGTATATATTTAAATGTTTTAAAACTTAGGGCAGCGTATGGATATTACACTTATTTTGTGTTGATAAAAAGATAAATAGAAATATAAAGTAGAAAAAAACTCTAGGAATTATACACCAACATACAAAATAAAATGATTGATAGTGACTTACATGAAATCACTTTGAACGGATAAAATACATCCACAAAACAAAAGATCATCCAATTGGTGACAAGACAATGCGGCAAAATGTCAAGCAATAAAATCATACTTAACACTTGGTAGAAATAATTAATGAGGATTTAAGCCACCATGCATTTACCATAGTGTGTAATTAGTGGATGACTTGCATGGCCACTATCATGGAAAATTTGTATGGTGTTATGTTATGATGTACTAATAAAAAATAAGATGTTGTGCTAGTGCTTATATATTTTGACTTTCTTATTGGTTATGGTAGTAATGATTTGCCTAAATATCTTGGATACACGAATGACCACTTTCCTATTAGCTTGAAAAATGTTTAGTGTTGTATTTTTCGCCTAAAAAAAACTTGTACTATGATTCTTGAAACAGTAAATTGCAAAAATTGTTCTCATAGTTTTTGTCTAAATTGCAAGTGCAGTCTTAATCTTTTTGAAAGTGCGATCTTAATCCTTGTGAGAAACCTTTGCGGTGAATATCGTCCCTGCTTTAAAGTAAAATGACTAAAACGCCTATGACAAATAGAAAATGAAAAAGGCATTGTAGTCAATCTACTTTGGGATATGACCCTATTCACCCCTTAGGTTTTCCAAAGAAACAGACACTTTCGAAAATTTAAAAACTGCGTTTGCAATTTGGACAAACCACATAGACGGTTTTGCAATTTATTCTTCTTGAAATAGAAATATATGGGAAAAGATTACTACAGTAATTAAGCATTTTTTTAGATATGCTATACTTACACATGTTAACATAATGACTTTGTTTATCTTATAAAAGGGTACTACTAGAATACCTCTTATCTCACTTTTAGCCGTCCTCACCCTCTTTTATCTCCCTGTTAACAGAACAACACAGTTTCTTTTATCAAGTGTTTTTTTTGTCTTTTATTACTTTGACTTATCAAACTTTATATTTTATGTTCCGTACTTTTTGTTTCGTAGTTTTAAAATAAAAACATTATTAAAAAAAATTTAAAAATTTAAAATAAATGAAAAAAATGAAAAAGCTAAAGGGGTATTACTTGTGTTTTGAGGGTACCAATATTCCATCCCTTATAAAATTTGAGCATTTACAATAATTAATGTGCATGCACGTAAGTTTATTCTTCACATGCGTCACATAATCCTCATAATCTTGCACTCAAAATATGAGTCGATGTACAATTTCTCTATACTTATAAAATTTGAGCATTTACAATAATTAATGTGCATGCACGTAAGTTTATTCTTCACATGCGTTACCATTTTCCTTTATTGTCAGGGCATGTTTTACATTGTTCATTTTTTAGTAAACTAGAAAGGAGCTAGAGAAATATGAAAATTAGCTAGAGAAAGTTACAAGGATGTTACACATTCAAGCCAGAGAAAATAGGATCATTATGTAGCCAATCATATCTATCCATATTTACATTGTTATTTCTAGGAATTTAACATTCACAAAATGAAAATAATCAATTGTTGAGAATTGATCACAGGTTTTGGTGGAATCAAGTTGTTTTCGATGTAGTAATTTGTGTTAACCATTGTTTGGTTTGTGAGAGTTTTGTATATTGCAAGTTAATGAAACAGTATGTAAAAATAAAGAAGTTATATTATTAAGATCGAATTCATTACATTTTATACTTAATGAAACGACATGATTCTTCCATGAATCATTGCTTCGTTTCATGAATAACTACCAAAGTTAACTGTCACAACGTTTGCTAAAAAACGTTTAACTATTAGGCCTGTGTTTGGGCTTTAAACTGTCTTGACCCAAACGACCCATTTTGATCCATAATACAAATTAACAATAAACGAATTGTCTTTAAACTAAACAAACATTATAAAGCATTAAACTAGTTCACATCAATCACGATAAGAAAAAATCAGGCAGGAATTTCAGAACAAGACAAAGCAAGTGGAGGTTAAGAAGATAATGTGAGTTAACTTGCACCCCTCTCATTAAGTCTAACTAAACTTAAATACATAAATGGAGTAATTAGCTTCCTAAAAGAGAACCGACGTTGTTTGGAGTATGAAATATATCTCTTAAAACCGCCTATTTTGTCAAAAGATACAATTTTCACGAGAATAAGCAGCTTTAGAAATCTTTGAAAAGCTTTATGATAAGTTATTTTACGAAAATTTAGTGTTCTAATTGTAGCTTCACTATGTTTCGGTGAATACTCGATGCAACTCGATCATTGCATCCTGTATCAAAGTTCTTCAAGTATAAGATGATTTAATTGATTGTTAACATTAAAAATCCTGCAAGCGCGTTTTTTTTTTTTTCCTCTGATGATGATGACAAGAAAACATGCAAAAAGCTTACCCAAGGACTAAATTGCCTAGGTTCTCTTTCCTCTTAAACTTAAAAAAATTATTTTGATGCAAAGTATTTAAAAAAATAGATAGACAACCACAACCTATAACTCTGTGACATAGTTACATATTAAAAATAATGGCCGACGAGGGTATGCACTCTAATACATCATGGTACTAGTTTTAAAAAGAGATAAAATTTCTAAAATTGACTTATTCTAACCCATTGGTTCGGTTTTTCACATTAGTCAAGAACGCCGAGCTCTTACACATCATGATTGCTCGACTTTAAAAAAAAACGAAACCTGCAAAAAATTTGAAAATTTCTAAATTTGGTCGAGCAAAAATACAAATTTATTCGAAAGTTGTCAGCTTTTTACCGTTTGTCAATTTGTAATATAATTAAGACGAGCGCTCGTGATTTGTAAAAGCTTGAGATTTTTGACTAATATGAATGAACTAATTATAGAGAAACAGTTACACTTTTATTAATAAAACCAAATTACTATAAATAAAATTAACAGTAAATAAATAACAGAAAATAATTACAAACAGAATGTAGGCAGATAAACGATAATTAAATAAAATACTAAAATAGTCAAAAGACTTACTTGATCACCAATAGAGATCAACAAAAAAGCACTAAAAGCCGAGGCACGTATTTAACACGTTTCTCTTAAAACAGATTCGCCGTCTGTTTCCCAGGGTACAACAGCCAAAACAGTAAGTTGTACTGTCGGACTTAGCTAAACTGTCAGGAGTTTCATCTTAAGAGATGTGTATCCCCGCCTATGGAATTAGGCTGTCTATTTATACACAATAGACTCCACCGTAGTTTACTCCTCCTACCAACGTGGGATAGAAAGTAAACTATTTTTCCACTTTAGTCATGGTACCGAGTGACTAACTTTGAGGCTCGATATCTCATTCACATCAACTATATTTTGGACACATAAAGGCTCATTGCGAAGCTCTCTTCGAGGAGAACGCAAACCTACAAACTATTACTTATATATATGACACATACATATAAATAATTGTGTCCAAAATTGGTTAAAAGTCACTTTTGTCAACCAATTTTCCAACACCAATATCTTTTGTGATACTGGTTGTTTCACATGGAGGAAGATCCTCTCAAGTTCATTTTTGAACTTGAGACAATCCTAATTCGTTTCACATAGTCATCTAGCGTGGTGAATCAAGAATTTCGAAGCAAATTATAATTTATCATTGTTAGAGGATGCACCATAAGTCGTAATTCTATTACTTAATTGTTGAAACACTAATAACCAATAAAAAAATGAGTGTCCAAATGATGTAGTGGATCGACTAGAAAATTTCCAAAGTATATAATTTACCATAGGATCGATGCACTATTGCACTATAAGTCATATTCTATTACTTAATTGTTGAGACACTTATAACCAATAAAAAATGGGTGTCCAAATCATGTAGTGGACCGACTAGAAAAAATGATTGTTGGCATGAAACCTTCGGCATTTTTTTATTTTTATTATTATTATTTTTTTACCAACAAAACATAACAAATGCTTACCCATGGACTAACTGCCCAAGTTACCTCTACCTTTTAAACTTGAATACGTTCCTATCATGAAACTTAAATTTATTTATCATATCAAATAACCGATCAAATATGATAAGTGACGATAACAAAATCTACAACAATAATGATAGTTGGAAAAAAATCCACACATATATAAGTATAAGCTCTACTAAATCTAGATTCGTTTAGTGCGGCTGTAGTATCAGAGTCCGGGGCTTGACAGACACATGTCCGCAATAGCTAAAAACTAACGTGAGAGGGTGCAGAATGGTTATCGAAATTCTCCTAAGCTTTCACAGTTTTAGGAAAGGCCAGGCCAGCGGTCTCGCTATTCCTTCTAAATCTACAACAATAATGATAGTTGGAAGCATTAAAAAAACACATCACCACAAAGCAAATATAAAAAATAATGCAAATACAAAGGCAAAACGATAAGTAAAGAGAGATCAAACTGGACATGATGATTTATAGTGGTTCGGTCACGAAGCTCCATCTTCGCCCTACTCCGCTCATCGAGTTTTCAACTCGAGAGTTACTTCACTAAGTCAACAAGCTCTCTTCTCGACGGAGAAAACCTTATAACATCGGTTACAATGTTACTGATAATAAGCTAGATATCGAGTTCTTTTTCGGGTACAACCAAACCCGTTATGTTTTATGGCCAAACATAACAAACCTTTTGCCCTTATGTTTTAATGCCAAAACACACTAAACCAATTACCATTGTGTTTTAAGGCCTAAATACATAAACCATCTAACCTCTAGTTTGAAGTGTAATAGGTGATAATGTATTGTATGGTGGTTATACAATGTGCTGTATAGTGGTGATAGAAGACATGGTTGTCTAATGGATATGTATGCCTAATCTCAAAATTAAGATCTCTAAGCTTGATATGGATGATCTTCTCTTGATAAGAAGCTTCTAATGTATGAAGATAAAAAATGCATTATGATTGTTGGGGGTGGATCTTCATCTGTAAGTTTGCTTGTAGTGGATGTGGATGACAAGAGCTCTAGGCTTGTTCTTGGTTGATCTTCATATGTAAGTTTGCTTGTGGTAGATGTGGATGACAAGAGCTCTAGGCTTGTTCTTAGTGGATATGTCGGGATTTGTTATCTAATAACCTACTATAGACTTATAATAATCACGAGTACACAACGGAAGATAGAACATGTATGATTAACATAAATAATAAACGAGAAACGCGTACCTTTTAGCAAATAAGCTTTCGAACAACGAAACTTATTGAACACGCACGTCTGTTCTTTGAGTTGCACGAAACCCAAACTAATCACCAAAATAGGTTATCACTACGTGTATCCACACTTCACGTCAACCGATATTACCCGGATGCTAGTGCACCAACAATACGCTAAAAATGCAAGTTCTCGTTATGCACTCCAAGAAAAATGAAAACCCTTACTTGGAGTCTTCTTATTTTCGTCTAGGGAATGATCAGCACTTGGCTCCCTCACAGCCATTGATCATCTCTCTAGGGTTTATCTCTAAACCCTACTCGCCTCTTTTTAAATAGAAAGCCTCACACACAACTTCACAAGTTTCACACACTTGAGTAAATACTGCCTTACATGGAGTCTCAAATGGTCTTTGTTTAAGTGTTACCCAAGCTTTATGATCACAATCATTCTTGCGATTCCTGGATGTAGTTGGATGTGATTATCGGTGAAAGCATACAAGGATCTCCTGTTAATAGTCACAGGGAATTACACTATAGCTTTAGGACCTGACTTGTAATAGGTGGTGTAAATGTCCTTATTTATTATAGGATGAAGTTGGTCCACTCAACAAAAAAACCATCTACGCGAGAAGTAAGAGTTGATTCAATTGTCAACAGAAGACCATCTGCGACAACAAGACCATCAACAACAGATGATTGAACAGCGGAAGCGTTGAGGAGATCAGCCTATTGAAAACCCGATACTCTCAAGATCTTTTTTAGATCAGTAACGAATGTCTTGTATCTATGAAGAAAGATTTCTCCGTGGGTTAAAACCCCTGAATGCCATACCTTACTGAAGGCGAGTCACGAGAGAATAATGCACAGTTCCCTTTGACCGAGATGTGAATGCCCGTGATTTGCTCGGTATAGTGATGGATTTCATGGCCGACGTCTAACCGGCCCAAATACGCTATCCTAAGTGGAAACGACTTCCTCGCAGAGCAGTTTCTCTTTCGTCCTCGGACGTTCATTTGGTCCTTACCATTCAACACGAGAAACCAAAAAACAAAACCATCCCAACCACTCTTTTAATACCGATTTACATAACATACGTAAACATATAAATATCCTATAACTCTATCACATAGTTACAAATTAAATATAATTGTCGATGGTATCATTGGACTAGTTTTTAAAAGATAAAATTTCTAAAATTGATTTATTTTAACCTATTGGTTCGCTTTTTCACATTAGTCAAAAACTCTGAGCTCTTTTATACATCATGATTGCTCGACACAATAAAAAACTGACACATTCCAAAAATATAACGACTTCTAAATTTGGTCAAGAAAAAGGACAAATTTGGTTGAATAAAAATACAATTCTATTCAAAAGTTGTCAGCGTTTTACCATTTGTGAATGGGAAATGATTGACACACTCTAAAATTTTATTAGAACACTCTACTGTATGCAGTAAGCAGTTATACTTTAAATATAATATACTTTAACTGCTTGGACAGTGAGTGTCCCAATAAATTTTTGGAGTGTGCCAATCACTTTCTTTTGTCAATTTGTAATATAATTAAGACGAGTGGTCGCCATGTATAAACTCTTGAGATTCTTTACTAATGTGAATAAACCAATATCTTTTGTCTTATTTTTGATATTAGTTTTTTAATATAATCATCTAGTATGGTTGAATCAAAAATTTCCAAAGAAAGTATAATTTACATTTTACCATTGTTAGAGGATGCACCATAAGTTATTATTCTATTACTTAATTGTTGAAACACTAATAACCAATAAAGAAACGAGTGTCCAAACCATGTAGTGGATCGACTAGAAAATTAACTAGTAAATTGTTATACCTACTAAATCAACAATGTTCGTAGAGTCTTTTAACGTGGCTCTTATTGCTTCCCATATTTGGAATATTCTCACGCGTAAAGAGTCGCTTTGGATAAAATGGATTCATACTCATAAACTTGTGGTCGAAATTTTTAGGATGCCCCGTTTTGAGGGTGTATGACATGATTCTCCAAATTCGGCCTATTGTACGTAAGTTTATTTGGTATAAAATTGGAGATGGTACTTCCATTTCAGCGTGGTTCGATAATTGGAGCCCGAATAGTCCTTTAATGGGGTTTACTCTGTCTTCGAAGATAGCAGATGTGATTGCAAATAACGCTTGGAAATGGTGTTAGGATTGGGCGTCGAAGTACCCTACTATATGCAATGCTACTGTTCCGAGCATTATTCCTAACACGAGGGATACTTTGTTATGGAGGGATCGAATGGGTAAGGATAGTCCATTTACTGTTGGTGTTGCATGGGACGACATTCGGCCGAGAGATAGTATTATTGAGTGGTCCTATATATGTTGTTTGGTTTGCTCATTATGTTTCGAGGCATGCATTCCATTTGTGGTTGTTAACCCAAAGGAGGTTGAAGACGCAAGACAAGCTTAGACAAAAGGATGTTAGTCATTCGACTGACTTAAACCTGTCTAGATGCCCGTTATGTGAGTTAGTCCCTGGTCGCACGACCATTTATTCTTTAATTGTTCTTTCTCATCTCAGGTTTAGACAAATGTGAATGTAAAGGCTAGTTTGCATAATGGTTCTTGCTCATTGGATGATATTGTTAATTGGATCATTCCTTTCGCAAAGAAGAAATCAACTATTGGTATTGTTGCCAAGCTTGTGTTGGCGGCTTCTACGTATTTCGTTCGGCGAAAGAGAAACTCAAGACCATTCAAGCAAAAGAAAAGATCTCAAGCTCAAGTGATTGAAGTTATTCTTGCTACCGTTCGACTAAAGCTACTTACAATTCAATTCAAAAAGTCGAGTTGTGTGGAAAGAATCCTAGCTTCTTGGAATTTACCTACGTCACTGTTTGTTGGCACAACGTAGGTGTTTGAATTAGGTCGAGTCGTCTGTTCCTTGTTTGTTGTATCATTATTGTTTCGGCTAGGCTTGGTTTTGTAAAAGATTGGCATGTCGATCTTTTGAGCTTTTGTTAGAAGCACAAGTGGTGCGTGTGTCTGTACAAGTTAATATGTTACTTTATCATATTACCTGAACTTCACTGCTTGAGCAATACTATATTTTACCAGGGTAAAACACCCTTAAAGAAAAAGAAAAAAAAAAGTTCGTTGATATAGTAATATTGATTGAGATAAGTGATGAATTTCATGAATCCATCGTTTTCGAGTAGTATAATTATAATTATTAACTTCTTTTAAAATCTATACAGTAAGACTGTTTGAAAAGTATAGAGTCTAATCGTCTTTTGTCAATAACAATTTTATTAAGACTTTAATACCACAAATGAACTTGATAACAAACATTATTGCGTTTAGTTAGAAAAAATTTTCCGATCATTTTCTATTTCTTGTTTGTAGAAAAAAGAGGAGGTTTCCATCTCCACAAAACAATTTAAAAAAATAGAAAACATGTTTAGTTAGAGAAACATGCGTTTATGTTTTCCATTTTACAAAACTAGAAAACGTTTAAGTGTTGTTGATTTCTATCTCAATTCACTATTCACCTTAAAGACATCTTCGAAACACAAAACAAATATTATAAACTAACAAACTAAGTTAAAAAATAACTAAAAAAAAAGTCTACTATAAGAAAATAAATAATTAAAAAAGTAAAATATAACATCAAATAAATGAAAAAAATCTTCAAACGACTACAATTCGATAAAAAAAATAATTAATTCGACATAAAGTAAAATTTTCTATTTCATCCGTTTTTATACGTTTTTGCACGTTTATATACGTTTTTGTATGTTTTATCTGTTTTTGTATGTTTTTATCCGTTTTTAAACGTTTTGTACGTTTTACACGTGTTCATCCGTTTTCATAAATTTTCGTCCGTTTTTATACCTTTTCATTCGTTTCCATATGTTTTTATACGTTTTTGTCCGTTTTTATATGCTTTCGTCCATTTTTATACGTTTTTGTCTAGTTTTATATGTTTTCATCCGTTTATATGTGTTTTTATATGTGTTTTTATATGTTTTTTTTTTATTTTTTATTTTTATTTTTTATTTTATTTTTAATTTTAACCGTTTCTTTAAGTTTAGTACCTATTTATACGTTTTTATGCGTTTTTACACGTTTTGTATATTTTCTTACATTTTTATCCGTTATTATCCATTTTCATACGTATAAAAACATACAAAAACATGTAAGAACGTACAAAAACTTATAAAACCCAATATTAAAACGTATGAAAAGTATAAATTCGTATAAAAACGTACGAAAACGTATAAAAACGGATGAAAACGTATAAATTTTTGTATGAAAGCGGACGAAAACGTATAAAACCGGACGAAACATATAAGAAAATGGATAAAACCGGACAAAAACATATAAAAATGTATGAAAGTGTATAAAAACGTACGAAAACATATAAAAACGGACAAAAACGTATAGAAAGGATGAAAATGTATAAAACCGGATGAAAACTTATAAAAACGGAGGAAAGCGTATGAAAACTGACGAAAACGTAAACGTATAAAAACGGACGAAAACATATAAAAACGTATAAAAATCTTTAAAAACTTACGAAAACTTATAAAGACGGATGAAAACGTATAAAAATGGACGAAAACATATGAAAAATGGATCACTTCGGTCAGTACATAGAGCATAATTGGCTTTTATAAGGGACATGAGAGGGGAAATGGATGAGGGGTATTTTAAAGGAAATAGTTAAAAAAAAAATGTTTTGTAGTTTTGTGTATTAAAGTGGGAAATAGGGATTTTGTGTTTTGTAGAGAATTTTATTGGAAAACGTTAATTTCAACGCAAACTTTGTTTCCTTCAAAATATTTTGTAGAAAAAAATGGTGTTTTCCGCCAACTAAACGCATCCATGTGTTTATTTATTTATTTATTTTTTTAAACTTGCAAGCGCATGACAATAGGGAGGAAGAAGACAAAAGAAGAAGACCACAATTATTAATATTTTTCTATAACTTTTTCATTTTAAACTTTGTTTTTATATATGTTTACATTATAAGTCTCTTAGGTCGTTATTATTACACCGTTAGTCAATATTATGTTTCAATGTTAGTCTTTTAGTTACTTTTCTTACATTTTTTAGTCTTAAAATGTATAAAATTTGGTTTAAATGTATAAAATAAAATGTGTTGATTTATTTAAATAAATGAAAAAAAAGTGGGGTCCAAAGGTGCACGACAGCACAAAAAACTAGTGTTATAGGAGAAATGCATGTTTTTAGTGTTGTGATGAATTATGATATTATGGGAAAATGTGCTGATGTGACAGCACTTTTACTCACGACGCTAGCGGAACGGCTCCAGGGTACCTAGTGCTTTAAGAGAAAAAATTGTTATATGCACAAAAAGTTTACAAAAAAGTTTTACACAATAATATAGCAAGACTATTTGTCCCATCAAAACAATTATAAGAAAAGAAAAAATTATTTGTTTGCACAAATAATTTTACCAAATCGTAGTGTGAAAACTTTTTTTATAAATGTTATGTTGATTTGCTCAAAAAATGTTTTGTTGGTATACTATCCCTCTTTCAAGAAACGATCATAAAGTCTAGTCAATGAAAAGTTTGCTATTAATTACAGCCATTCGTCTTGAAAGATGGCTCATTGGAGAGATACAGACAAGAAATTGAAACCTAAAGTGACATTTTGTCCACATTTTAAGAAATACGGAGTAATATCTATGTATTGTATTTGACAAAAGGTTTACAAAATAAGTTTCACATCATGATATGGTAAGATCATTGTCCAATCAAAACAAATATAAGAAAAGAAAAAAATTACTTGTTTGCACAAATAATCTTACCAAATCGTCGTGTAAAAACTTTTTGTATAAATATTTTGTTGATATAGTATTCCTCTTTCAAGAAATGATCATAAAGACTAGTCATGAAAAGTTTGCTATTAATTACTGCCATTCGTCTTGAAAGATGGCTCATTGGAGATATACAACAAACATTCAATAATTTTACACAGACAAAAAATTGAAACCTAAAATGACATTTTGTCCACATTTTAAGAAATACATATTATCTGTGTATTGTATTTGACAAGTTTATGCTTATCATGATATTTATTTGATGTTTGACCACTGTTTTTATATGATATAATAAAGAAGAGAAAGCATGTAGGGTCTTTGATAAGTTAAATCCGACATACACCACATAGTATGACAGTCACATTAGGAGAACGACTTTTCCACCAACCATTTTAAGTTTTATAATTTTTAATTACAGAGAAAAAAAGTAAGGCCAATGGCCCTATAGACCTAAACCACTATATATATTTTTATGTTAATGTGCAAGTAGATTCGTCAAAGCAAAGAAAAAAAAAAAAAAAAAAAAAAAGATAATAAATAGTTACAACAGATGTATTAGAATTGATAATTTGCCATGACTCATAAATTGTTATAATAGAGTATACCCGAAGTAATCTAAATGGATTTAGGGGTGTTTCTTTTACCATTATGGTAATATGTGTTGGTTCGAACAAAAATATTTGATGTTTCTTTTTCATCTAATATGGTACCGGACTATTATTTTCTCTTATTGAGAGACTTAAAAATACATTTCTCTCTTTATAAAAAGGCTAAACTAGATATCTCTCTAAATCACCACCAGATTTATAATAAAAAAGAAAAAGAAAAAAAGAAAAGAAAAAAAAAGAGCCCCTTAGACCATACACACACAATTAATGGGCTTAATCATTATATGTCGTCTAATACTCTCCCATAGTTAGGGTGGTGGCATCGTTCATAAAAATCGATCGGCATCAATCGGCATGGAGCGGCATCACAAAACCATTCGTTCGGCAACATAGATTCGGCAAGGGAATCGGTATTCCTTACCGATTCGGTGTGAAGATTTTGTGACCGTTGTGCATTAATTATTTTCGAACGTTGGGGAGAATTTTGAATTTATGNCGAAATGTTATTAGCCGCATACGAAGCGCTTGAAGACACGGCAAACTCTACCTTAATCCGTGGTTATGTCAAACGTTTTCGTGATAAAGCTTTAGAAAATCTAATGAATGACTATTTTGTTGAACAACCAAAGTTTAACGAAAAGGTTTTTTGTGAACGTTTTCGTATGAGTAAAACGTTGTTTTTAAAAATTGTTGGTGACATTGAAGCGTAATTCCAATGGTTTCAAGAGGGTGAAGACGCGTTTGGAAAAACAAGTTTCACCCCTTTACATAAATGCACATCGACAATAAGGCAACTAGCAACGGGTCACGCCAGTTTATGATGATAGTGTGCTAGAAGAGTTACTCGACGAAGATATTCATAACCGTCTTCAATATGATCTTACGGAGCACATAGCGGCGCAAGACTTACCATATCTTGATGACTAGTCATTTCCTATTTTTTTTTGTTTTTATTTTCCTAAGTATTATGTAACTTTTATTTGAATTATTAATAAAATTTGATGTTTTTAATTAAATTGATTAAATATAATTATGAGTTAAAAAAAATAAAAATAAAAAAGTTTAGGCATGGTTAGGCATCACATTGCCACTAAAAATAGGTAATTAGGCATGATTAGGCATGAAATTAGTTGGATTAATTCTATTGGCTAATTACATTTTATTATTAGGCATGGTTAGGCAACATTGCCACCACCCTTAGAGCGGAAGATGATTTAACACTCAAATTGAATCAAAACTCTTCAAACAAAGAAGAAGAAGGCTAAGGCATGCAAAGTGGGTGTTACATTTACGAAATAAACCAAGGCGTCTACTCTAGACGTGATGTGGGTTGAGTCGTGCAAAGGCTCTAGGCGTGGCGAATTTTTTTTTTGAAGCGTTTAGGGGATTTACGAATATTTGGGATTTGAGTTTACATTTACTAATATTTTGGATTTGAGCTTAGGTTTACTAATGTTTACTACTTATAAAATTATCAAAATATGATATAAATTCATAAATACTTTTTGCCGCCTTAATTCACACCTTAAAAACAAAGTGTCTTTATAATGGTATTCATAAGTAGATTATCAAGAGTTCAAATCCCACCAATAAACGGGGGCTGATTTGAGGGTTCCCGCCATATCGAACTGAATCAAAACTCTTCAAACAAAGAAGAAGGAAACCCCTTTCATAAAAATATCAGCACATTGGTAACGAGATGGCATACGAAGGACCCGAACTTGACCCGCAACAACCATA
Source organism: Artemisia annua (assembly GCA_014162995.1). NCBI lineage: Eukaryota > Viridiplantae > Streptophyta > Magnoliopsida > Asterales > Asteraceae > Artemisia > Artemisia annua. Next base: position 42,858 of record LBNU01018333.1, on the reverse strand, counting down.
TCACGAACAAAGTTAATATCAATCTCAATATGCTTCGTACGTGGATGAACAGGATCAACAGACAAATAAATGACACTAACGTTATCACTAAAAAACAACAGTAGCTGAAAACAAAGGCGCATGCAACTCACGAAGAAAATTACGTATCCAAGCAGTCTCAGCAAATGTATTAGCAACATGCCGATACTTAGCAACACCTCGATATTCAGTCTCAGGCTCTCAGCAACTGCACTAGGAGGTCTAGGTTGCGTTGTCTTTTGAGAGCTTTCGACAGTTGCATGCTAGATGCTAGTCGTGAGTTTTCAGGCAAAACAACTAATATTACGACATATGCAAGATGGGTATTATTTTTGGTAACTATAGCAGAAAATACTATCTCAAAATCCACATCATGCCTTAGTAGATTGAAAGAAGAGAAATCAACATCGTCCCACCCCTCATTTCACGCTATGTCTAAAAGATGAGAAATTTTCTTATCATGTGAAACGCCAATAATTCATTATCATCTATATTTACACAAAATAAAATAATAAATAAGTAAAAAAAATAATAAGTACATCATCATCATCAACCATATGCTACAGAAACACACAAACAAAGTGTCTTTATTATGGTATTCATAAGTAGACGTATGAGTTCAAATCACACCCATAAACGGGGGCAGATTTGAGGGTTCCCGCCATCTCGAACTGAATCAAAACTCTTCAAAGAAAGAAGAAAGAAGCCCATTCGTAAAAATATCAGCATATTGGTAACGCGATGGCAAACGAAGGACCCGAACTTGACCTGCAACAACCATATCATGAACAAAGTGAATATCAATCTCAATATGCTTTTTTTCGGGTTGATGAACTAGATCAATAGACAAATAAATGACACTAACGTCATCACCAAAAACAATAGTAGTTGAAAACAAAAGCGCATGCAACTCACGAAGCAAATTACGTATCTAAGCAGTCTCAGCAGCTGCATTAGCAACATGCCGATACTCAGCAACACTCCGATATTTAGTCTCAGCAACTGCATTAGCAACAACCATATTAGGATTGATAATTTCCCTTGCCTTCCATCAAATACCAAAAGATAATAACTTAGCAGTTAAATGTGCTCTTTTTAGACTAATACTAGGCAGTATAGGTTGCGATGTGTTTTGAGAGCTTTCGATAGTTGCATGCGAGATGCTAGTCGTGAGTTTTCAGGCAAAACAAATAATATTACGATATATGGAAGATGGGTTTTATTTTTGGTATATAGCAGAAAATATTATCTCAAATTCCACATCATGCCTTAGTTGTAGATTGAAAAAAGAGAAATCAACATCGTCCTACCCCTCATTTCACGCTATGTCTAAAAGATGTCAAATTTTCTTATCATGTGAAACGCTAATATGTCATCATCTATGTTTACACAATATCAAATATAAATATGTAAAAACAATAATAAGTACATCATCATCAACCATATGCTAGAACACACACAAACACTTTATTATGGTATTCATAAGTAGATTATCAAGAGTTCAAATCCACCCATAAACGGGGGCGGATTTGAGGGTTCCCACCATCTCGAACTCAATCAAAACTCTTCAAACAAAGAAGAGGGAAGCCCCTTCGTAAAAATATCAGCATATTGATAATGAGATGGCACATGAAGGACCCGAACTTGACCTGTAACAACCATATCACGAACAAAGTGAATATCAATCTCAATATGCTTCTTGAGTTGATAAACAGGATTAGCAGAAAAATAAATGACACTAACGTTATCACTAAAAACAATAGTAGCTGAAAACAAAAGCGCATGCAACTCGAGAAGCAAATTACGGATCCAAGCAGTCTTAGCAACTGCATTAGCAACATGCCGATACTCAGCAACACCCCGATATTAAGTCTCAGCAATTGCGTTAGCAACACCCATATTAGAATTGATAATTTGCCATGCCTCCCATCAAATACCAAAAGATAATAACTTTGCAGTTAAACATGATCTGATTAGACTAATACTAGTCGGTCTAGGTTGTGTTGTCTTTTGAGAGCTTTCGACAGTTGCATGTGAGATGCCAGTCGTGAGTTTTCAGGCAAAACAAATAATATTACGACATATAAAAGATGGGTGTTATTTTTGATAACTATGGCAGAAAATATTATTTTAAAATCCACATCATACCTTGGTAGATTGGAAAAAGAGGAATCAACATCGTCCCACCCCTCATTTCACGCTATATCTAAAAGGTGACAAATTTTCTTATCATGTGAAACGCCAATATTTCATCATCATCTATATTTACACAAAATCAAATAATAAATAAGTAAAAACAATAATAAGTACATCATCATCAACCATATGCAACATAAACAAACAAAGTGTATTTATTATGGTATTCATAAGTAGATTATCAAGAGTTCAATACTCACCAATAAACGGGTGCGGATTTAAGGTTCCTGCCATCTCGGGTACTCACCATTGGATTTCATTCTAAATAGTTAGATATCACCTTTTGATTTAATTTTCAAGTGTTGGATTTTGACTATTTGTTATGGTGACTACCATCACGCGTGATGGATTGTTACTGTTTGAATTAAATCACGCATGAAGCAAGGAAAAAAAAAGAAAATGTTGGTTTGAACAAATTTGACTTTTATTTTGCATGTATATTTGAGTGTTTTGTGTATATGCATGTTTTTGGTGTGATTATATCTATAATCTATACTACATATAAAGGAAAAAGAGTCAAAGTGGAAAAGTGAAAAGTCAATATTGTTGAAATGTTGAAATCTTATTAAAGGAAATTATGAATGTAATTAATATTATTATTAAAACACCCCATTACTTAAAAGTACAATGATTTATTCACATTGTACAACCATTAAACTACAAACCGGTTGACCCGGGACGCTTCAACCCGACGGTTTGAGCCGGTTTAATTTGACCCATTTTCGACACAACCTAGAAAGTTGACCCGATTTAAATCGACTAGTAACCTACGATATTTTATTCAAACCCCGGACGGTTCAACCGGTTGAACCACCGGGTCGAACCGGGTTTCAAACACTTATCCATTACTTAAATAGTACAAATAATTTTATTCACCATTGTACAGCCAATTAAAAACATATCTATCAATTAATACATCAAATTAAACAAAAACCGGGTTTGACCCGGGACACTTCACCCGGACGGGTTGAACCAGTTTAATTGATAACCGTTTTCGACCAACCTAGCAAGTTGACCCGGTTTAAAATCGATCCATTTTTTGCTTTGGAACGGTTCAACCCGGGTTGAACCACCCGGGTTGAACCAGGTTTCAAACATTATGTTAAATCTCCAACATCTTCAAACTTTTTATTGTTTTTCGGTTCAACGGTTGTTAACAACCAAATTAAATAAACCAAATTAAAACACAAACCGGGTTGAACCCGGGACCGCTTCAAACCCGACGGGTTGAGCCCGGTTTAATTTGCACGCCATTTTCGACCAACCTAAGCAAAGTTGACCCGATTTAAATCGACCTAATTTTTCACCGAACTGTTCAACCCGGTTGAACCACCCGGGTCCGAACCAGGTTTCAAAACATTATCCATTACTTTAAAAGTACAAATAATTTATTCACATTGTACAGCCGAACTTAAAAAACATATATATCAAATTAAATACACATCAATAAAACAAAAACCGGGTTGACCCGGGACATTCAAACCGGACGGTTAAACCAGTTTAATTTGAAACGCGTTTTCGACCAACCTAGCAAGTTGCCCGGTTTTAATCGATCATTTTTTGCTTGGAACAGGTTCAAACGGTTGAACCACCCGGGTTGAACCAGGTTTCAAAACATTATGTTAAATTTCCAAATCTTCAAACTTTTATTGTTTTTCGTTTATAACCTATAAACTTTTTTTATCAATAAACTATGTGTCGCTATAAAATCCCGTTGCTATGCACGGGTACTCGTCTAGTATATATAAAAGAAAAACATTTAAAGTGGAAAAGTGAAAAAACTAAGTAACTATTTATGGAAGCTATAAACTTTTATTATTATTTTCGTTTATAACCCCATATTATTTTCATCCAGTTTAAATAGTGTTGGTGTTTAATAAATGTTTTGAGAACCGGGTCTTTAATCAACCCGGTCGAGTCACCGGGTTACCGGTTCGACCACCGGGTCAATTTGGTCTTCCACAAAAATTAAATTTATATATATTTGGAATGATACAAAAAAAAGTATATATATATCTCGAAAACCGGATTGATCCGGGTCACTTCAAACCTGGCACGGATACTCATCTAGTTAAAATAAAAGTGAAAAAGTAAACATAATGTTAAAATAACGGTGATAAAAAAAATGAACCGATACATCTTGGATTTGAGTAAATGATTTTCAGTAGCACTTGTATACTATTTATTTACTAGAAAGGACACAAAAGAAGATATTGTAGGCATTAAGTCAAGAATAGTTTGCGCCGACTATCCATCTTTAAACACACATACAACTAAGGGCCCGTTTGGTTGGTGGGTTTTGGATTTGGATTTTGAATTCATGTTGAAAATTGTTGTCTAGTATGTGAATTTGGCATTTAAATAGTAAAGAGAGGACACCAAAAGTAAAAGTAGAGGAAGATGATAGGTTTTTTCTTACTCATATATCCCCTTTTTCTCTCACACATAAACACTTTTATTTTATTTTATTTTTAATTTTTTTAATAACATTTCTTTAATCAAATTTTGTTATTAAATTAACAAAACAAATATAATTTCTCTTTTATAAACCTACACCAAATTCAAATCTTATTCTAAACCCTTTATAAACCAAATGGACCCTAAATTCTTTGTCTTACTATTATTATCTTCAAACAATAAATACACAATTAAAAAAAAATGAGATCAATACATTACTTAACCAATGAAATATTTTTCACACCCACCAAATTCTCATTTAGTTGGTTAAAATTGAAAGTGTTGAAACGTCTCAAAATAGAAAAGGAGTACGTATAATTTTAAGACTGAGGGAGTAATTATAATATACAAAATATTATAAATGGAATATCTTAGCTACAATTTGTTGTAGCTAATTGACTACAATTCTATGCTAAAAATGTGGGTCCTTGAGTCTTTCTGTGGGTCCATGAATCCTATTCTGTGGGTCCCTGAGTCATTTTGTATGTATTTTTTGATAAGGATTGTAGCCAATTAGCTACTCCCTCCGTCCCAAATTTATTGTCCACTATTGACTTTTTTAGTCTTTCTTCTTCAACTTTGACCTTAAATATTTTTGTGAGTGTTATATAATATTTGATGCAAAATATATAAATGGATTGGGTTTTAAGTGTACTTTTCAATGGTATAATTTTTCATCAAGTATTATATACTAAAAAAATATATATTTATGGTCAAAGTTGAACCAGTTTAACTTTAAAAATTCAAACTGGACAATAATTTTGGGACGGAGAGAGTATAATAATTGTAGTCAAGATATCCCCTATTATAAATGATAACCTAAAATTGGTAATAAAACAATTTTGAGTACATCAACCATATGTAAGTTGTAACAGAAACACATGCATACCCAAGTACAATAGTGTCTTTAGTAATTGATGACTAGATTATCAGGAGTTCAACACCCACCCACCAACTATATTAATAACAGAAAACCACAAACACATACATGCACAACTGTTTTTAGTATGTGTATTCGTGTCTGTGTACACTACTTTGTCTACACCAACTCACCAACTATTATATATACAAAGTTGATTATTCTACTACTACTAGCACTTCTGTTTTGATAGTGATATATCAAGGTAAAATCTCAACATTTATTTTATTGATTTTTATAATGAAATAAGCTAAGACTTTTTGTTTTGAATATATAATAATCTAGTATGAACACACTGAACATAATGGGCATCTTCCTTTTATGTGTATATTTTTGACTAGTTGTGTTGTTCAAAAGATTGGGTTATCATAAACAAATAATTGTTACACTTTTAATTATTAGGTTCTTATTCTTTTTTGACATATTTTTATCATAAGGTTTGTGTTGACATATTTAGCTTGTTGCCAAGTTAACTTGCATTATATGTGGCATTTTTTTCTTGCAAAGTTGATGAACTTGATATAAAGGTGTAACTTTTAATCCTTTTCTTAAAAGGGTAGCTTAAGAGTTGAAGATTTTGTTGGATTTTTTTTTTTATAGTTTTGTGGTTCTTGATCTAATTTTGTAAAGTCGAACCAAAGTTGTTGACTTTTTGAAGCATTTGTTTAGATATAATATTGAGATAATGGGATTCATGTTTGAATCATGTGGAAGGTTAAGGTATTATATTCAGTTTTGGAGCTTGTGCCATCTTGATAACAATATTTTTGTGCCTTTTTTTATATAATTTTGCGAAATTGGTTTGAAATTTGTTTTCAGGATGATGGGGTTCAAGTTCAAGTTTGAATCATATGGATATGTTTTTGCTTTTGTAATTCAGTGCTTGTTAATGATTGCAGCTGCAAAAGTTACTGATCCTTCTGAAGGTATTCTTTTCCTTTTTTAGATGTGTGTTTTGAAATTGATTATAGTTGAAGTTATGTTATATTTTACGAACCACCACCAATGTGGTTTAGTGGATATCGTCACAAGAGGTCTCTGGTTCAAACCTCACTAGCTACACATCTTAGGGACGGCCACGAAAATGGTCAGAAACGCTCACGGGAAACCCGGTTAGGCCGGGGTACCTGAATAAGGAATACCATCCGTATTTATGTTATAGTTTTATGGATCGGTTTTGGATAATCTGTTTGATATTAGCTGTATTGAAAAGTGATTATGTTATCATAAGGCTAAGGAAAATCAGTTCGTCAAAAGAAAAAGGAATTAGTCAAACATGTCCTGAAAAGTGATTATGCATCACCTTTTATACTGTTGATTGTCTGTTTTTATTGTGTTTTGAAACTGATACTGTTTCTGTTTTTTAGTATCTGCATTGCTTGCGGTGAAAGGTAGGTTAGTTGATCCGATGAATCGTCTAAGTAACTGGAATAAAGGGGATCCATGTACATCAAACTGGACTGGAGTTATATGTGTTCATAAAACCGATGTCGATAAATACTGGCATGTTCAAGAACTGTATGTTTTCATGTCTAAATAAACTATTTTTCATTTTTTATTTATTTATTTATTTTTTATTTTTAAATTTGGCTTATACGATCCTATGTTTTTATGCAGACAACTACTAAACATGAATCTTTCTGGACATTTAGTGCCCGAACTTGGTCACTTTTCTCATTTGATGATATTGTAAGTCATAATTTGAAAATTAAAGTCTACTCCCGTTTACTTGAGTCGTCAGCTAGCTAATTTTTTTTCTTTCGATTACAGAGATTTTATGTGGAATAACTTGACTGGAAGTATACCCAAAGAGATAGGGAATATTTCATCTTTAGTACTCTTGTAAGTAGTTTTTTTATATGTTTTACATTGAAAAGAATATGTATGTTTTTATAAGTTTTATGGACTAATTCGATCTATTTGGTAATCTTGACAGGCTTTTGAACGGAAACAAATTAACTGGAAGTTTACCCGCTGAGCTTGGATATCTTAGCAACTTGGACAGATTCCAAATAGACCAGAATGAGATATCAGGACAGATTCCCAAATCGTTTTCGAATTTGAACAAGATTAAACATATGTAAGGAAATCACAACGCCATATTTCTGTCTACTCCAATAGTCAGTGTTCGTTTGTGTGATTATTTAACCTTGTTTGAATATTTTTGCAGCCATTTTAACAATAACTCGTTGAGTGGTCAAATTCCCGTGGAACTTTCGAACTTATCTACTTTAATGCATTTGTGAGCTCTCTTTGCGATTTCTGTAAATTTACATTTTTTTTCCTTTATACTGTATTATTTGGATTGATTTGGTTTGTGTATTATCTTGAATGGTTCATATGAGCTAACAAGTTGAAAGTCGTCCAAAATCTATTTTTAATGTATGTATAAGCGATATAGCCTTCAACATTGTTTCTTTACAGAAAAAAGTTCACGCTTCAACCCAACCTCGACTCGTTTTTTGGCGCATACTATATAACGACCCAAATGAACCAAACCCGTTTTGACCCGTTACCATACCGAACCGCCCATCTGGCCACCTCTAACATTTTATACTTTTTGTGCTAACCTTTTTATGCCATAATCGTAGGCTTCTGGATAATAACAACTTATCCGGTTATCTTCCATCAGAATTCGGAAAGTTTCAAAGTATGCACATACTGTAAGCTTCTACTCTATGCTTATACTAATTTTAAGACCATAAGCATATAGTTTATTACTAAACGCTCTTTTTTTGTTGATTCTATCTACAGTCAGCTTGATAACAATCAATTTGATGGAGAGATTCCTTCTTCATACGGAGATTTATCACGATTAGTGAAGATGTAAGTGCTAATCAAAAATAATTTTATTAGCAAGATATTTTTTTCATCAACTGTGATAACATTCTATTATTTTTCACATTTTTTTTGCAGAAGCCTTAGAAACTGTAGTTTGCAAGGAGTACTACCCGATCTTAGCGGAATACCACATCTTAGCTATATGTAAGCTTTTACATTACAGACTATCATGTGTGTGTGTGTGTGTGTGTTGGTCTTATGTTGTTTTACTTATGATTGCTACTTGAATTGACAGAGATCTAAGCAGGAATAGTCTCACAGGATCGATACCATCAAATAAGCTTTCAGATAATATGACAACTATGTAAGTTTTTTAAAGATATTTTCCGCCTCTTTACATGATTTATTTCTGTTTCTTTCCTTATTTCAACTCTTCTGAAGTTGAGTGTAACCATTTGTATCATTGCTACGTTGTGCAGTGATCTATCAAATAACCAGTTAAATGGATCGATTCCTGAAAGTGTATCATATCTCCCCTTGCTTCAAAGACTGTGAGCATCTTTTTTTCTTTTCTTTTCTAACGTATTACTTTTTGTAAAAATATAGGGGCACTTAATATTGATTTCATATTATATGGTTACAGGTCATTGGAGAACAATTTCTTTCAAGGTTCCATTCCTTCTGACTTGTGGCAAAACAAGTCGTTCAGTGCAACCGCAAGACTTTTACTGTAAGAAATACACCATAGTAAACATTTAGTTATATTTGATTTCAAAACTCAAAAAGTGAACTCTAATTTGGGAACATCATTCATCCAAATCTCATTATTCTTTATCTTCTGCAGTGATTTCCGAAATAATTCCTTTTCAAATGTCAAAGGAGATTTGAACCCGCCCGCAAATGCTAGCCTAAGGTATGTCGCCTTCTTCCTATGCTGCTTTTGTCCAAAAATTTTGAACTTTTTATATAAGTAGCTACTGAGAATAAGTCCATATTTTAGAGATTAAACATATCCGGCATCAAACCATTATGAAAATATACTAATTCAGTCAGCACTTTTGTTTATCAGGTTGAACGGAAACCCCATTTGTCAAAATTCCAGCATACAAAACAAAGACAAATTTTGTGGACCTAATGGTTCTTTTGATGTCACACGTCCCATTGCCAGAAACTCCACCACATGTCCACCTCAATCATGTCCTACAGGCAATTACTTTGAGTATGTTCAAGGATCACCAATTCCATGTTTCTGTGCTTCGCCTCTTAGGATCGGTTACCGGCTAAAAAGTCCAAGTTTTTCTTATTTCCAACCATATCACGATGAATTCGAGGAATATGTCACTAGTTCTCTAAGTCTGGAATTTTATCAACTATATATTGACTCGATTATGTGGGAGAGAGGACCTCGTTTGAGAATGTATCTTAAACTTTTTCCTAAAGCTGGTACCGAAGATTCAAATACTTTTAGTAGAAATGAGGTTTTGAGGATTCGAGGCATTTTTACCACATGGGTATTTCCTGGAAGCGACTTGTTTGGACCGTATGAGCTTTTAAATTTCACNTAAATAATGTGGTGAAATGATGAATAGGTGGGTTAAATGGGTAAGAAACGGGTACTCTTTACTACGGGTCAAAACATTCCGGGTCGGGTCAGCCCATCAAGAAGTGGTATCATAGTTTTTGGCTTCTGTTTATCGTATTTTTTAAACATGGCGAGATTTTGGCTTTTGTTTAGTGCAGGTCAAAACAGTCCGGATACGGTTAAACTATTTATGTGCAAAATGTGATACTAAACTCTTGCACATTTAGTATGAGTGTATGACTTTCATGAGGTTTTCACACATTTGAATACAATGACTTTGAACCCGTTTGATCTATTCCATTAGTTAACCTATATAATTTTTAAAGATTGATCCGCTAGAGATAATAGCATATCCCAAATTGACTCATTTCCTCTCTACCCGTTGGTACGGGTATGTCTATCTACATCATACCTCCCCCATACTCCGTTCACTAGTTGGATTGGCTATTCTTGATGTTAATAAGCAGGTCTATATGGCTACTTTCACTATATAGTTAAGCTCATATTGGGTTTTTTCACTGTTGATGTAGTGATTGTTGATACACCAAGAAAAGGTATAAGCAAAGGCGTTTTAGTAGCCGTTGTAGCTGTAGCTGTTGCATGTGCTTTATTGATTTCTTCAGTACTGACTGTTGTTATCAAGAAACGACACGAGAAATACAAGCAATCGTCATCAAGAAAATCTTTACGTAAGTTTCTGATTTTGATGTGTGTTTTAAAAACTGATTATAGTGATTTTAAGTCGCCAGAATTTGATGGCAATTCTTATGTTACTCTTACCAGTCGCAAAACTTTCAATCAATATTGATGGTGTTAAAAGCTTCACCTTTCAAGAAATGGCACTTGCAACTCAAAACTTTAGTAGCTCGAGTGTTGTTGGTCGAGGTGGTTATGGAAAGGTTTATAAAGGAATATTATGGGATGGAACAGTGGTAGCTATAAAACGTGCAGAAGAAGGATCGTTACAAGGTGAAAAGGAATTTTTGACAGAGATAGAACTTTTGTCAAGATTACATCACCGAAATTTAGTATCGCTTGTTGGATATTGTGATGAGGAACAAGAACAGGTATTAGTTCGGTTGCTTGGTAATTAATTTAATGTTAAGATTTGTTAAATTTTAGAGGAACAAGAACAAGTATCCTTTCGGTTGGATAATATAAGTGTTCTTTGGACTTATGCAGATGTTGGTTTATGAGTTTATTTCTCGGGGAACACTACGTGATTGGCTTAATGGTACGAAACTTTTGAGACTTGATTCTTTGCATTTTACAGGTATTTTGATGTGTGTTTTGAAAGTGATTGTGTGTTGCATTTACAGCCAAATCGGGAGAGTCCTTGAGCTTCCGAATGAGGTTAAACGCGGCATTGGATTCAGCAAAAGGCATTTTGTATCTTCACACCGAAGCCAACCCACCTATATTCCACCGTGATATCAAAACAAGCAACATTCTCATCGATTCCAAATTCACTGCGAAAGTTGCTGATTTTGGACTCTCAAGGCTAGCACCACTTTTGGACGACTATGGAGTCGGTCCTAACCATGTGTCTACTGTTGTTAGAGGAACACCGGTAAGTCTTTTAACTCTTGAACTATGGTTTATGGACCGACCTTGTTGCTTTCCTAAATATAGGACAGAAGCTAGCTAGAAAAGGTGGCAAACTGGGTGGATTGGGTAATGGGTTAAAGTGGGTAATTTCTGGTTGGAAGTCAGGCAGGCTTTATATAAAAATTCAAACGTTTGCTAAACAGAAAATCTCACTCACTTGTTGTGTTTGCTCATATCTTTTAACGAATTTCATATCTTATTGCAGGGTTACCTTGATCCCGAATACTTATTGACCCATAAGTTGACAGACAAGAGTGATGTTTATAGCCTTGGAGTTGTACTTTTAGAGATCTTGACCAGCATGAAACCAATATCACATGGCAAAAATATCGTCCGTGAGGTATCCTTTAATTTATATATTCATATCACTAGACTATCAAAATGGGTAACCTTTTTTTATGCGAGAGTTGGGTTGACTCGAAACACTTTTTCGTACAGTTTTTTGTTTTTGTTTTAATAATTAATTTAGTAGTTAAATATGATCATACAACGTAAGGAATTGGTTTGAAATCCCACCTCTAAAGAACCCCGATTTGTTATAAATTTATATAAACATATAACGTTTATTTATTTATTTATTTTTTTCAGGTAAAATTGGCTAATCAAGCAGGAACGATGTTTTCAATCATTGATAACAGAATGGGTTCATACCCTTCAGAATGTATTGAAAAGTTTGTATCTTTAGCTCTTTGGTGTTGCAACGATAAGCCCGACAAAAGGCCATCAATGTTAGACGTGGTCCGGGAGCTTGAGCACATTCTTGAAAAGATGCCAGAAACAGGACCTGACTTTTCCGAGCCTGAGTCAAGGTCTTTTGTGGAATCATCATCGACGTCTTCATTTTATAGCTCATCAAATGTGCCAGGGAGTGATCTTAGTAGTGGTGGTAACCCCATAGTGTATCCTCGATGATACATAAAGAAATTTTGCATGAACATAAGTACACAGAGTTGTATATTTGTATAGGCGAACGTCGTGAGCGATGCAGTTTTATATATAAAGAGTCAAATGTAATTACATAGTTTCTCTGCTTTTTTTGAAATGAATAAAACCTTGTAACATATCAAGCATGATTTATCTTTTTGTCCAATAACAATCACCGAAATATATTAGATGCATCTAATCTTTCAAATTTTTATTTAATTGTGTATCATGTCAAACATTGTAGCCAACTAGCTATAAAGGACGTTTTTTTTTTTTTTCTATATATATATATATATATATATATATATATATATATATATATATATATATATATATATATATATATATATATATATATATATATATATATATATATATATATATATATATATATATATATATATATATATATATATATTTTTTTTTAAATGTTTGTTATAAGATTTTGACATACACTCATTTTGGATACAGATTAAGGGTGTTTGTAAGTGTGTTTAGAACATGATTGGTTTGTATGAAGATGTCGTAACATTAAAAAGACCTGAGAATTATGTTTTATCATAAGTTAAACGCTACAAGAATCATTTAACCAACATAAGCACAAACAAACAAACATTAAAAAATATATAAAACTATGATTCAAGTGCATTCTAAATATAACATTGCTACAAGTCACATATATGAAAAATATGTAGCATATACTTCATCTACAATCTCATAATATGCCATAAATGACATTACTTAACAACAATAAAACATTAATAAACAACTAAAAAAGTTGAAATTAATTTTTCCACACCTTAACTACAGGATACGCCCCTCCCTCCTTAGGCACACCTTAAATGTGGTTGTCGTCATCTTTTTCTAACAACTATCGTCACAATAAATATGTAAATCCGAGTGATCGAGTAAAAATAGCGATTCCTTGTGAGAGCCCAAGAAAAATGTGGCATTTTCTTCATCAATCCCAAGATTACTAATTTAGTGTGAGCAAGGGTCGTAAACATCAATCGTGTTAAACATTTCGTCCTCCTCCTTTAGAGTTTCAAATATAGGTTCTCCACTGTCCCTAAAACCCCAATATTTTATCTACCCGTGCGCCAATTGAGAATTGCATTTTAAAAGAAGAATTATGTTGCATCACCCGTACACCAGAAAATTCTGCTCCGTCGACATAAATAGATCCATACACAACAAGTGACTCCCTTAGCTTAGAAACAGACATTGGCACACATCCGTGTAGCTTGTATGTAAGCTATCTCGTAGGAGTAGGTCTGCCGGTTAAAATTCTTTGGTAATCAAATCAAATGACGCAACCATATACTTATCATTATATACACAAAAAGTAGTACCATCAATAAATAAACCTATCTATAACAACCTGAGTTGACGTATCAAGTCTAATTTTTGACGAGGCAAATTACCACTTGAAACCACATTCCAAACACATGAGATCAATGTAAAAACTTCAACATGACAAGGCTTGTTATGCATTGTAAAATCTTCATAGTGGAAGGATCACTAGTGACGGGACAAACCCCTAAACCAAATTCATTGTCATAAATTTGGACAACAACAATACCAAATGATTTTCGGATAGAAGGGTTCCAAATAACAACCATCTCTTTATTTTTGGACAGAAAGGTTCCGTAACCAAAGTCATCATAACAAAACAAACACAGTAATCCATGACATGCACCAACAATGAATGAAACACTGTATTTTTAACCAAAAAAAAAAGAAAGAAAGTTGTAGCTAACTCTTGTTTTTGTACCTTAAAAGTTTCATTGTTATCATCTTCTACTAAACAAATGTACCTTAACTCATCGAATGAAGAATTGGGTTTGTACTTTAGGTCGTGTCTGTAGCACGCACAGACAAGTGTCTACCAACTGTCACCAAACGGTTATGGGGCAGTACCTGACACGTGACAGTTTCAGACACACGATGAGGTAGGCACGATCATGTACGAGCGTACTAATCCAAATAGGGAGTGCCACATGTCATCCTTGTCTGCCCATAAGATAATGAACGCATGGCCTGTTCACAGCCGTTGATCATGCACATGGTTTATCCCCAAAACCCTAGATACCTCCCATAAATAGAGAGTATCACACCATGCAAATGGATCATACTCTCTTTCATATTTTCTCATTTATTCACACACAATGAATGCACACATTTCGTTTGTTTACGTGTTACCCCGACTTTTGATTCTTAATCGTACCTCGGGGTCCTTATTGTTTCACACAGGAAACCGAACAAAAAACCACCCCGAAACAACTCATAATCACAATTTGCACCATTACGTAAACATAACGTCATCCATCGGGACATGATACCAAATACTCACAAACTTCTACCTATTTTTATTCATTTGCTCACCTAAAAAAACAATTTTTTTCTTTTCTTTTGCAACAAAGTTTTCAACAAATTATGTCCGGTGAATAACTCCCACAAAATCCTTTGTCTAAAATAACCCACAATCACATAGGACCGATCCAGGTGGAAGACCTCACTCAGACTGAGGAGGGTCGATAGACACGGGAAAACGAAGCCCATCAATCTTTTAGAAACTTTACAAGAGGACCATAAGGGGAGGTGCATGCAGCGAATGGCCATGTCTCTGTGCAGACACCACTCTTCCAAGAAAGGCTCATATGATTTCGGGACAAGCTACGAGCATCCAAGCCAACTGTACAAGTCTGACAAGTTCAAGATCTGAGAAATCATAACAGTACAGAAGATCTCAGGGTACACTAACAAGCAAATGGTTTTCGTACACCGATGTTGACCAACACGTTGGGTGTCAATGTACAATCACAAGAGAGACCAATATTCATTTTGTTAGCAATTAGAGACCTTTTAATCGGTATATTCTTTTTTATAAAGAAATCGCTAAATATTTGTTATATACGATGTTTGTGTTGCTTTGTGTTCGCAATTTAGAGACCCATACCTAATTACCTATTGGATGTATATACAATGTTTGTGTTGCTTTGTTCTATATTTCAAAGATTGTCTTATAGACAAAATTGAATTATATTATCTACGAGGATTGTCTGAGTGTAGAAAAATGCGACCGTTAAAAAGAAACTAAATAAACAAAATAGTTAGAGATGAGATTGGTATGTAAATAAGCTTGTTACGTCAATATGAAAAACTCATTGTCGATAATTTAGTATTCGTGTATTAAGCCGCTTTAAGTTTTTGTATGTTTCTAATTATGCATATGTCATTTTATGCCATTTTACATTTTATGCTTTCAACTACAATTACTTTGTCAAACACTTTTATACACCAAAACGCCGTTGTTTGCATCTATCACTAAGTCACTACCAATTAATGATTATCGTCTTACACTTTATAGTTTGTTCTAAAACACAATTAACCAAAATATCTCATAATAATTATTTGCCGCTTGAAATTGTCCTCATTATGCATGGATACGTGTCCAGTATCTATAAAAACTCAATACAATGCCAAATAAGTTTTGTAAAAAAGTCAAAACTAGATTAGTTGGTAAAAAATTCCGAGTTTTCTATTACACCTTAGTGATTTAGAAAGATAAATACATAAACGTTGTACTTCAAAATTTATTTACAATATAAAATGTTTTGTTCTCTTTCCTCGCTTGCACATAGAAAACCCAATGTAATCACTTTTTCTTTCCTTTTAATGATCGAAGTATCAAACCAAATAAGTCTGAGTTTAGCAAAAAATTGTGCTCAAAAACCGCCCAAATTAAACTAACTTTTGCCAACTCGATTCATAAAATAGTTCCACCCGATATGATTCGAGAATAGGTGAAACCGAAGTTACTAGACTGACTAGGATATTATGCCAAAATCAGCCTTTGCGGCCTCTCAATTCACTACTCGTTAGGTTGTGAATATATAGTTCTCGTTTAAGTTTTTTAGTTCGTATGCTAGCTGCGATGGTCTCTAAACATAACATGATTTTTATCTTCTACTTAAGGCCTCATAAATAACACTAAGGGACTGTTTGTTTAATGTTTTCATTAGTTCATGTTAATAAACAAATGACTTAATGTGAAGACCTTCACTTTTATGACTTATTATTTNATTGGATGTATATACAATGTTTGTGTTGCTTTGTTCTATATTTCAAAGATTGTCTTATAGACAAAATTGAATTATATTATCTACGAGGATTGTCTGAGTGTAGAAAAATGCGACCGTTAAAAAGAAACTAAATAAACAAAATAGTTAGAGATGAGATTGGTATGTAAATAAGCTTGTTACGTCAATATGAAAAACTCATTGTCGATAATTTAGTATTCGTGTATTAAGCCGCTTTAAGTTTTTGTATGTTTCTAATTATGCATATGTCATTTTATGCCATTTTACATTTTATGCTTTCAACTACAATTACTTTGTCAAACACTTTTCTACACCAAAACGCCGTTGTTTGCATCTATCACTAAGTCACTACCAATTAATGATTATCGTCTTACACTTTATAGTTTGTTCTAAAACACAATTAACCAAAATATCTCATAATAATTATTTGCCGCTTGAAATTGTCCTCATTATGCATGGATACGTGTCCAGTATCTATAAAAACTCAATACAATGCCAAATAAGTTTTGTAAAAAAGTCAAAACTAGATTAGTTGGTAAAAAATTCCGAGTTTTCTATTACACCTTAGTGATTTAGAAAGATAAATACATAAACGTTGTACTTCAAAATTTATTTACAATATAAAATGTTTTGTTCTCTTTCCTCGCTTGCACATAGAAAACCCAATGTAATCACTTTTTCTTTCCTTTTAATGATCGAAGTATCAAACCAAATAAGTCTGAGTTTAGCAAAAAATTGTGCTCAAAAACCGCCCAAATTAAACTAACTTTTGCCAACTCGATTCATAAAATAGTTCCACCCGATATGATTCGAGAATAGGTGAAACCGAAGTTACTAGACTGACTAGGATATTATGCCAAAATCAGCCTTTGCGGCCTCTCAATTCACTACTCGTTAGGTTGTGAATATATAGTTCTCGTTTAAGTTTTTTAGTTCGTATGCTAGCTGCGATGGTCTCTAAACATAACATGATTTTTATCTTCTACTTAAGGCCTCATAAATAACACTAAGGGACTGTTTGTTTAATGTTTTCATTAGTTCATGTTAATAAACAAATGACTTAATGTGAAGACCTTCACTTTTATGACTTATTATTTTAAGTCATTTATTTTGATTAAGTGAAAAACAAACAACTTTTCACATGACTTAATAAATTAAGTTCTTTCATATTAAGTCAATTAAGTTGAATTCAAACACTACCTAAACTCGGGATATCATATTCCTAGAATAATCATCAAATAGCAAAGATGTGAGTTGTGACAATAATGTTTTAACAACTGGGAGGAAAGATTTGAAATTATTTTGCATGCAAAACACAAGGAATGGATAAATTTTTGTTTTCAGATGTTGAATATATATTTAATTTAAGTGTATACAAGTATACATGTATGTAAAAGAAAAGAAATGGAAAGATACATCTTATATACTAAAAGACTAAGTAGTCTTATAAATGTAAATGGGTCTTAATAAATGTCTCATGAATTGATTGTGATATGTGCAGGCTTCATGTGTAAGTACATTGGTTTAAGTTTCATGCTTAAGTGGTAAGTACATATGACCTATACATTTAGTGCCTAATATTCAGTGATGTGCTTAATATCGAATGTAATTCATTAATGCAAGAAGTAATCTAAACCTCAAAGAATACAAACCAAAAATGCCATGAATGCATAAATTAAACACACCAATTAGTGGTTAGTCTTTTTACCTTCCCGTCAATGAGTTACAAATATTTTATCAACTATATAATGTGTCAAAAATCATACACAACAAACCACAACTTCCTCCACACCGCTTGCACATTGGGCTACAACTTATTATGGTGGTAAAGTAAGTATCATATCGTCTTGCTTATTTAGCATATTGATTTATATTGTTTTATGTAAATTTCACGTGTGTTTTGTGTGTGACAATGTAGGACATAAAGATGGTGCTTAGGAGGTTTGATAGTAACATCATCTTCTCTAATGGTTTAAGCGATCCTACACATCGTTGTCTTATATTGTCACAATAAATATGTAAATCCGAGTGATCGAGTAAAAATAGTGATTCCTTGTGAGAGCCCATGAAAAATGTGGCATTTTCTTCATCAATCCCAAGATTACTAATTTAGTGTGAGCAAGGGTCGTAAACATCAATCGTGTTAAACATTTCGTCCTCCTCCTTTAGAGTTTCAAATATAGGTTCACCACTGTCCCTAAAACCCCAATATTTTATCTACCCGTGCGCCAATTGAGAATTGCATTTTAAAAGAAGAATTATGTTGCATCACCCGTACACCTGAAAATTCTGCTCCGTCGACATAAATAGATCCATACACAACAAGTGACTCCCTTAGCTTAGAAACAGACATTGGCACACGTCCGTGTGGCTTGTATGTAAGCTATCTGGTAGGAGTAGGTCTGCCGGTTAAAATTCTTTGGTAATCAAATCAAATGACGCAACCATATACTTATCATGATATACACAAAAAGTAGTACCATCAATAAATAAACCTATCTATAACAACCTGAGTTGACGTATCAAGTCTAATTTTTGCGAGGCAAATTACCACTTGAAACCACATTCCAAACACACGAGATCAATGTAAAAACTTCAACATGACAAGGCTTGTTATGCGTTGTAAAATCTTCATAGCGGAAGGATCACTAGTGACGGGACAAACCCCTAAACCAAATTCATTGTCATAAATTTGGACAACAACAATACCAAATGATTTTCGGATAGAAGGGTTCCAAATAACAACCATCTCTTTATTTTTGGACAGAAAGGTTCCGTAACCAGAGTCATCATACCAAAACAAACACAGTAATCCATGACATGCACCAACAATGAATGAAACACTGTATTTTTAACCAAAAAAAAAAGTTGTAGCTAACTCTTGTTTTTGTACCTTAAAAGTTTCATTGTTATCATCTTCTACTAAACAAATGTACCTTAACTCATCGAATGAAGAATTGGGTTTGTACCTTAGGTCGTGTCTGTAGCACACACAGACAAGTGTCTACCAACTGTCACCAAACGGTTATGGGGCAGTACCTGACACGTGACAGTTTCAGACACACGATGAGGTAGGCACGATCATGTACGAGCGTACTAATCCAAATAGGGAGTGCCACATGTCATCCTTGTCTGCCCATAAGATAATGAACGCATGGCCTGTTCACAGCCGTTGATCATGCACATGGTTTATCCCCAAAACCCTAGATACCTCCCATAAATAGAGAGTATCACACCATGCAAATGGATCATACTCTCTTTCATATTTTCTCATTTATTCACACACAATGAATGCACACATTTCGTTTGTTTACGTGTTACCCCGACTTTTGATTCTTAATCGTACCTCGGGGTCCTTATTGTTTCACACAGGAAACCGAACAAAAAACCACCCCGAAACAACTCATAATCACAATTTGCACCATTACGTAAACATAACGTCATCCATCGGGACATGATACCAAATACTCACAAACTTCTACTTATTTTTATTCATTTGCTCACCTAAAAAAACATTTTTTTTTTCTTTTCTTTTGCAACAAAGTTTTCAACAAATTATGTCCGGTGAATAACTCCCACAAAATCCTTTGTCTAAAATAACCCACAATCACATAGGACCGATCCAGGTGGAAGACCTCACTCAGACTGAGGAGGGTCGATAGACACGGGAAAACGAAGCCCATCAATCTTTTAGAAACTTTACAAGAGGACCATAAGGGGAGGTGCATGCAGCAAATGGCCATGTCTCCGTGCAGACACCACTCTTCCAAGAAAGGCTCATATGATTTCGGGACAAGCTACGAGCATCCAAGCCAACTGTACAAGTCTGACAAGTTCAAGATCTGAGAAATCATAACAGTACAGAAGATCTCAGGGTACACTAACAAGCAAATGGTTTTCGTACACCGATGTTGACCAACACGTTGGGTGTCAATGTACAATCACAAGAGAGACCAATATTCATTTTGTTAGCAATTAGAGACCTTTTAATCGGTATATTCTTTTTTATAAAGAAATCGCTAAATATTTGTTATATACGATGTTTGTGTTGCTTTGTGTTCGCAATTTAGAGACCCATACCTAATTACCTATTGGATGTATATACAATGTTTGTGTTGCTTTGTTCTATATTTCAAAGATTGTCTTATAGACAAAATTGAATTATATTATCTACGGGGATCGTCTGAGTGTAGAAAAATGCGACCGTTAAAAAGAAACTAAATAAACAAAATAGTTAGAGATGAGATTGGTATGTAAATAAGCTTGTTACGTCAATATGAAAAACTCATTGTCGATAATTTAGTATTCGTGTATTAAGCCGCTTTAAGTTTTTGTATGTTTCTAATTATGCATATGTCATTTTATGCCATTTTACATTTTATGCTTTCAACTACAATTACTTTGTCAAACACTTTTATACACCAAAACGCCGTTGTTTGCATCTATCACTAAGTCACTACCAATTAATGATTATCATCTTACACTTTATAGTTTGTTCTAAAACACAATTAACCAAAATATCTCATAATAATTATTTGCCGCTTGAAATTGTCCTCATTATGCATGGATACGTGTCCAGTATCTATAAAAACTCAATACAATGCCAAATAAGTTTTGTAAAAAAGTAAAAACTAGATTAGTTGGTAAAAAATTCCGAGTTTTCTATTACACCTTAGTGATTTAGAAAGATAAATACATAAACGTTGTACTTCAAAATTTATTTACAATATAAAATGTTTTGTATTGTAAATTATGTCGATGTTACATATTGAAAATGGTAGTATATAATAAAAATATCTCCACACTATCTTCTTAACAATGGGAATCTTCTAAATCGAAGAAGTATATAAAGGAGAAGAAAATTGTGTTTAGTTAAATGTCGGGTCTATTGATTGATTAGAGCGGGTTTATGATTCGGACTTGGGTCATTGGATCTGATTTTTTATTATACGAGTTATAATTTATACTCTTGAATATACTAATTACTTTAATGTTTTATGTTTTTATAGTTTTGTTAAAAAGGAAATTTATTTTATAGTTCGCTTTTAATAATGTAATTTATTTGAACAACGAAGTCCGTCTTTTACAAAAAATGAGAGTTTCAAACATGAACCGAAAATTAGTCCCCAACATTACGAAAAAAATAATTAGATTCAACATGTGTGCATTGCATGGGTCCTGAGGCAGTCCAAACCTGTGTGCATCGCACGGGGATGAATATAAAAGGTCTCCAACATTAATGTCATCGCTTCATATTTAAAATAATTTATGTAACTTATACAACTTAGATATATAATGACGAAAATAAGTGCCGAAGATTACGTTATAAAAACTTATATACAGGCCATGTGCAACTCAATAAAGTATTTTAAATACGTATAAAGCTTAGCAAATGTGTGGCATCATGACAACTTAAATATAAAATGACGAAAATAAATGCCGAATATTACGCTATGAAAACTTCTATACAACCCATGTGCATCATTCAAAGAAAAAATTTCAAATATAACAAAATAGACTCTTGCACTTTACGTTTTAGGTAAAAAAAAAAAGCCCATGACATACACATGTTCAAAGTATCAAATAAAAGAGCCTAAATAAGTACCCAATATAACACGTCAATAAACTATTTTAGAAAAGGTGTGCTACCATAACAACTTATATAATAGTTAAAATAAGGGCCGAAGAATACACTATGAACACTTATATACAGTCCGGTGCAACGCACGGGTCTTCATGAGTAGTTATATTGTATTTTTTGGGTAAAAGGGGATCACATTATATTGTATTTATTTTAAAATTACAAGTATCTAACAAAAAACTCAAAAATTCCCCACTAGTCAAAGTCTCAAACCTATTAGGTCATTTTTCTATTAGGTCATTTTCATTTCAAACAACTCTTTCAGCCTCTCTTGCCGTCTTTCTTCTTGCTGGTAACATCAAAAGGGTTTATGATGTCAAGTCATTGATTCGATGATGAATCTATAACAACCTGAGCACCCAAATAGATAAACCTATCTATAACAACCTGAATTAACGTATTAAGGCTGTTATAGATAGGTTTATTTATTGGGGTGCTTGGGAGAAGACTTTTACTGACGATGGTGAATCTACCACAAATCATATATGGCTGTTTCATTTCATTTGATTAACTAAGACTTTTACAAAATGATAGGTTTCTTAAGGAGGGAGGGGCCTATTTTGTAGTTAAGGTGTGGAAAAAATCACTTTCATCTATTTTAGTTTTCTGCTCCTTGTCTTTAATGATTTATTGAGAACAGGGAATGTCCTTTTAGATGTTCATTACATGCATGTTGAAATCTTGTTAGCGTCCTTTGATTCATTACATTCTCCTCTCGTTTTGCTTGGGGTCTATTTTGAATAATCTGTAAATACAAACATGAGTTTATCAGTCATTCAATATGCAACATTCGAATGCGTAAATGCTTATGTGTGAACAAGAAATGATATTCATGTACTTTACCTATAGAAGATTTATTGTTAAGGGTGATAAGTTTCAATGTATTATACTATCCAAAGTGTAAAATAACATAACAGAAAGTAGAAACAAAGCCGCAGAGGTTGCAATGCAATCAAGCTCTTACTGCACTTGCATTAGACTTCTTACTAGTAGGTAACAGCACAAAGTATTTGATTCATCTCAACCTACTCGTTGTATACCCTCAACACAAGTTTTCCTCTACTATTCCCATGTCCGTTGAACTACTTAATGATCCAACAATACTTGGTACTTTCAAAGCTTATTAAGCGATTGCAGCGGTTATTATCCAATATTTGATTCTCATAGAAATTTCTGTGATTCTGGAATGCATATTGCTGTTTTTTGGAAACCTTTCTGTTACAATCAGTTTTTTGTTGTGCCAGATGTTTTACCTGGTCTATATGAAAATGTTTTTGGGTTATGGAGTTTATCCTAACAGTAGCGACCCGGTTGCATCCTTTTGTCAGGAAGTTGTTTTGAGTTAAGTAGCCATAGTTGCCAGTTTCCAGAGTCCTCATGAACAAACCAGGAGACGGTGTTTGGTATGAGCAGCACATGTCAATGTGCATATGACTCGTAAATTAACATCCGTCACGAACGAATGCCACAGAGTTCAATAGTATCCATAGGAGGCTGAAAACCAGTGCAAAAGATTGGATACTAAACGACCGTCAAATACATGACACCAACTTGGGTATCTGACCACTGAAACACTATCCTTTGACTCATAGAAACGACAGATACTTTTTTTTCTTGATGCTATTTTGTTAAATGCTAATATCCGGCCACCAAATTGAGTACGTGATTTACTATAGATAGCAGGGAGTGTGACTCTTTGTGGTATCCTTCCAATTGTGGCCCTTCTGAGACATAAATCAGGTATAGACCAGTAAGGGTGCTCGTCGGTTCGGGTTTTGGGTTTCTCAGGTTCTTTGGGTTGAGAATTTCAAAGGCAAAAACTGAACTGAATTCAAAGTGAACCAAACAGAACTGAAAACCTTATTTGAATTTGTATGGTTTAGGTTTTGGAACCGAAAACCCCGAAATTGAAAAATTTGCTAATATATATTCAATTAAATTTATAGACATGTAGCCCAAAATGCATCAACTCATGAACAATGTACAACAATATCACATAAATAAATTTGATGAATCTTATGTTACAGCATCACCCAGAAACAAGAAAAATAAATCATTCCTCTACATTCAGTGATATAAGTGCATACAGTGGTTTTATTTTTTATGCTACTTGTGTTAAATGGTGAGACACTACCACTTGGGTCAGGACTCGGGACTTTCTTCTCTGAAATTTGTGTTTATCATGGCTAGCTCTCGCAGTTGCTGTCTTTTGGTAAAAATATAGATTGGTGCTATATTTCTTGAGAAATCATCATCCATTTTTGAAGTTATAAAAGTTCGTTGACTTCAAAAGTCAAAGTACAGTACAAAATTGGCGCAAGCCTTGAAAATCCAAAATCTGATACTTTGGCAGTGAGTTTGGAATCAATGAGAATGTTTTTTGTTTTGATATGACGGTGGAATATGGTGGGTTGGGGAATCCAATGCTACAAGTAACCTCATTCGGAAGCTCAAGTACTTAAACTGAAATTCAATGTGATTTCATGTGGTTTGGAATCTAATTTTGGATTACATATTATATGCAATTAAATGAAGATAAGCTAAGAGGAAGACCATGATATGAGCACTTAAATGAGCAACTTCACATCTTGATCGAGGCTGATTTACCCCCAAGCATTGTGGATTTAAGGCTGAGACAAGCATAGGAGATAATCGAAGAGCTTCTCAAACCAGTGGTATGTTATTTATAAATTACTTTCTTCACTAGTGATAAATGTCACTAGTTTTCTATCTTCTTCTACATCTTAGAAACCTTTAATATCCATTTATCGTACTAACTGATGTATTTCGTCACATTAAAAATCATAGCACAAACACTAGTATAAACCTATGGATCATTTTCTATCTTCCTCTGGTTGAGAATCTTTGCGCAACTATGCACCTACTAGCTATTCATTAAATTTATTCATGTGATATTGTTCAAACTTGAAACTTCATTACTTGATGCATTTGGGGCTAAATATCCATAAATTCTATCGAACAAAATATCAAAATTTTTTGCAATATGGGTCTTCTGGTTCAAAATGTGAACCATATCGAATTCAGATTCGGTTTTGGGTTCGGTTTGGTCCAGTTTGTATTCAATTCTGTTTTGCCTTGAAAAATTCTCAACCAAAATGTAAACCGTATCGAATTCAGATTCGGTTTGATCCAGTTTTTATTCAATTCGGTTTTGCCTTCAAAAATTTTCAACCAGAATAACCCGAGAAACCCGAAACCTGAACCTACGGACACCCTTATGTGTCCATAACTGATTTATGTCTCAAAATGTGAACCATAACCTGAACCTGAACCTGAACCTACGAAACCTCAACTTATACTTTAAAAAGTATGTAATCGAAACAATCTTAGTGGTACTCAACTGATGTAATGTTAAGAAGTCTAATGCAGGTGCAGTAAAAGCTTGCTTGCATTGCAGCCTCCCTAGTGGTACTCAACTGATGT
Organism: Artemisia annua; assembly: GCA_014162995.1. Lineage (NCBI taxonomy): Eukaryota > Viridiplantae > Streptophyta > Magnoliopsida > Asterales > Asteraceae > Artemisia > Artemisia annua. Next base: position 17,185 of record LBNU01018333.1, on the reverse strand, counting down.
AATGTAAGCATTGTTGGCCGCGGCTCTGTTTCTACTTTCTGCTATGTTATTTTACACTTTGGTTGGTATAATTAGGAGATCGTATATCACCTAACAGCTACTAATGCCTACTCTAATCCTAAGTCAACGTGCATGAATATCATTTCTTGTTCACACATAAGCATTTAGACATTCAGATGTTGCAAATTCAAAGATTGATAAACTCGTGTCTCTATTTACAGATTATCCACAGTAACCACCAAGCAAATGAAATGAGAATGTAACCAAGCAAAGAATGCTAACAAGATTTCAAAAAATAAAGAACATATAAAACGCTTGTGATCATTAATTACACAAGCAATAAGGCTTCTATAAAGGACGTTCCCCATTCTAAAAAAACCCATCAAAGATAGGGTGCAGAAGTAATACTATCCATGGAATAATAAAAATCACATTAAACTTGATAATACTGCATCTACATGACCATTAAATCAGTGATAAAAAACTAAAATAGATGAAAGTGATTTTTCAACGCCTTAACTACAAAATAGGCCTCCTTAGGTATAGCATATCACTTTGTTAATCCACACCTTAAAATGTGGTCTTCGTCATCTTTTTAATTAATTATCGTCACAATATATATGTAAATCCGAGTGATCAAGGAGAAGTAGCGATTCCTTGTAAGAGCCCATGAAGAAGAAGCACCTTATTCCAGAAAACCCAAGATTCTTAATTTGTTGAGAGCAGGGGTCGTAAACTTCAAGTGTTGTAAATATTTCGTCCTCCTTTGGAGTTTCAAATATAGTTTCACCATTCTTCTTAAACCCCTAGTGGATATTGTGATGAGGAACAAGAACAGGTATTAGTTCGATTTCTTGATATTAATTTGGTCTTGAGATTTATTAATATATATTTTAGAGGAACAAGAACAAATATCCTTTTGGTTGGATAATATAAGTGTTCTTTGGACTTATGCAGATGTTGGTTTATGAGTTTATTTCTCAGGGAACACTACGTGATTGGCTTAATGGTATGAAACTTTTGAGACTTGATTCTTTGAATTTTACAGGTCTTTTGATGTGCGTTTTGAAAGTGACTGTGTGTTGCATTTACAGCCAAATCGAGAGAGTCCTTGAGCATCCAAACGAGGTTAAACATAGCATTGGATTCAGCCAAAGGCATTTTGTATCTTCACACTGAAGCCAACCCACATATATTCCACCGAAATATTAAAACAAGCAACATTCTCATCGACTCCAAACTCACTGTGAAAGTTGCTGATTTTGGACACTCAATGCTTGCACCACTTTTGGATGATTATGGAGTCGGTCCTAACTACGTATCTACCGTTGTTAGAGGAACACCCGTAAGTCTTTTTAACTCTTTATCCATCTTACTATAGTTAGCTGAGGAACCATGGTTTATGGACCGACCTTGTTGTTTTCCTTAATATAGGACAGAAGCTAGCTAGAAAAGGTGGCAAACTGGGTGGGTTGAGTAATGGTTAAAGTGGTTAATTTCTGGTCGGGAGTCAGTCGGGCTTTATATAAAAAGTCAAACGTTTGCTAAGCAGAGTCACTTATTTAGTTTGCTCATATCTTTTAACAAATTTCATACAGTATCTTATTGCAGGGTTACCTTGATCCCGAATACCTATTGACCACAAATGATCCATAGGTTTATACTAATCTTCGTGCTATGATTTTTAATGTGACGAAATACATCAGAGAACACTATTTTGATAGTCGAAATTCTATATTTTAGAACATTGCATCTAAATGCCAGGAAAAAAAAAAGGCAAATATATACAGCAGTTATTTCTTGGGTTTAGTGTTCTATATAATATGGTCTGTGCTAAATAGGACTCAATGATGCAGGTCTTGTTCACGGTTGAGAAAGTAGCTAATAGAATGGGTAAGACGAAAGGATGCACAACAACAAGCTGCTGAGAATGCCCTTCTTAGCTTGGCTGGTAAGAATTTAATTTTTTTTTGGGTGCAACTGTGAGATATATTATTAATACTCCAAACTTTGTACAAACATAAGAATAGAGAAAAGATTTGGGACAAACAAAACTTTGGCTGGTAAGAATTTAATTTGATCTACTATAAAATACATGATTATTAATACTTTCCTTCGCTTATTTCATACCTTCACTGGACGAATCGGCGCTCTATGAGGTCCAGATGATAAATTATTCCTGTCCTTGTGTTATTACAGATGAATATGTAACATGCATGATGCATCATCTCCCAGGCTGAAACTATAAACAAAGATCCTGATAACCACTCTGTTAGAATGGAAAATGAATTTTTATGCTACTTCTTATATAACATTTCACTCGTAACAGGACAAACCCTGAAACCATAAACAGTCCAAATATAAGTCTGAGGGTCAAATTAGGGACTGCAGCAATACCAAATGATTTTTCGATAGAAGGGTTCCAAATAACAGCAACACTTTTATTATAAGAAAACAAACACAGTTTTCCATGAGACGCACCAACAACCATTAAAACACAATGTTGTTTAAGCAAAGGAGACACAACANCAGCCAAATCGAGAGAGTCCTTGAGCATCCAAACGAGGTTAAACATAGCATTGGATTCAGCCAAAGGCATTTTGTATCTTCACACTGAAGCCAACCCACATATATTCCACCGAAATATTAAAACAAGCAACATTCTCATCGACTCCAAACTCACTGTGAAAGTTGCTGATTTTGGACACTCAATGCTTGCACCACTTTTGGATGATTATGGAGTCGGTCCTAACTACGTATCTACCGTTGTTAGAGGAACACCCGTAAGTCTTTTTAACTCTTTATCCATCTTACTATAGTTAGCTGAGGAACCATGGTTTATGGACCGACCTTGTTGTTTTCCTTAATATAGGACAGAAGCTAGCTAGAAAAGGTGGCAAACTGGGTGGGTTGAGTAATGGTTAAAGTGGTTAATTTCTGGTCGGGAGTCAGTCGGGCTTTATATAAAAAGTCAAACGTTTGCTAAGCAGAGTCACTTATTTAGTTTGCTCATATCTTTTAACAAATTTCATACAGTATCTTATTGCAGGGTTACCTTGATCCCGAATACCTATTGACCACAAATGATCCATAGGTTTATACTAATCTTCGTGCTATGATTTTTAATGTGACGAAATACATCAGAGAACACTATTTTGATAGTCGAAATTCTATATTTTAGAACATTGCATCTAAATGCCAGGGAAAAAAAAGGCAAATATATACAGCAGTTATTTCTTGGGTTAGTGTTCTATATAATATGGTCTGTGCTAAATAGGACTCAGTGATGCAGGTCTTGTTCATGGTTGAGAAAGTAGCTAATAGAATGGGTAAGACGAAAGGATGCACAACAACAAGCTGCTGAGAATGCCCTTCTTAGCTTGGCTGGTAAGATTTTTTTTTTTTTTTTTTTGGTGCAACTGTTAGATGTGTTATTAATACTCCAAACTTTTGTACAAACATAAGGATAGAGAAAAGATTTGGGACAAACAAAACTTTGGCTGGTAAGAATTTAATTTGATCGACTATAAAATACATGATTATTAATACTTTCCTTCGCTTATTTCATACCTTCACTGGACGAATCGGCGCTCTATGAGGTCCAAATGATAAATTATTCCTGTCCTTGTGTTATTACAGATGAATATGTAACATGCATGATGCATCATCTCCCAGGCTGAAACTATAAACAAAGATCCTGATAACCACTCTGTTAAAATGGAAAATGAATTTTTATGCTACTTCTTATATAACATTTCACTCGTATGTCGTAATAGGACAAACCCCGAAACCATAAACAGTCCAAATATAAGTCTGAGGGTCAAATTAGGGACTGCAGCAATACCAAATGATTTTTCGATAGAAGGGTTCCAAATAGGGGTAAAGCTAAAGATACGCAACATATATCTACAAATAAACACAAGTACGCAACATACTTAGTAAAGTGTCAAACGTACGCAACATATTTTCAAAAAATCGTCGATCTACGCAATATGACCTGCTGGCAGCAGGTTACCAGGTCACCTAACTTTAAAAGTTACACCTTTGGTCCCTAAACTGTCT
>LBNU01018332.1:88356-124632 GCA_014162995.1 Artemisia annua | reverse complement strand
GGTTAATTAGTGTGTATTAATTGCGTGGATGACGGGTGTATTCCTTAATGCCATTCGTGGGGTGGCGTACGTACTTCCCCAACTCTATAAGCTCCTACTTCACTCCTATGTCGAGCCTGCTAGAAGCTCCTAACATGGGATCATTAGAATTCACTCATGCATTAAATACAACTATAAAACCTAGTACGCATTGGTTCATATTTCTTAAGACGTTCAAGCAAGTTACCGTATAGGAGGTTAGCCAGTTTTCTTAAGCCTAACATCGATAAACAATCATCCAATACAAGTAATAACACACCAATCAACCAATAATCAATAGTTATGTTTCATTAGATCTAAGCAAACACAATATAAATCTAGCCTATCATGTTAATTGAAAGACAAGTATAAGATATAATTAACCAACACATAGACATATTGATTAATTTGAATAGAGACTTATCTTCAATTGAACATGGAAGAATCAAGGGTGAAAAACCCTTGAAAAAAGCTGTAAAATCGTCTAGGGTTTTGTTCCCAAAAGTTGCACACTAATGAATGAAAAATAGAAAAGTATTTATAGAGATTACACTCTGACGGCGTCAGGCTTTAGGTGCTGACGTCGTCAGCTCGCCGCCATTAGGGTTCTCAGATGGCCTAGATCCATGTCTGACAAACTTCACTTGTTCCTGACGGCGTCACCTTGTATAGTGTGACGGCGTCACCTTCTGTAATCTTCAAGGTCTTTTGAGTTTTTGTTGTTTTCCGCACTTTTTCACTCCGAAAACGCCCGAAAATGCTTCTTTTGTGATTTTCCCTTCAAAATTACCTAAAATGAGAAAAGAAACGACTTTGGGTGAAATCCAAACCAAAAACATACGAATTAGGACTCAAACCGACCCCTAAAAACGTAACATTTTTCGTCTCATCAATGGCGGATGGTAATGGTTACGAACAAAAACACGAAGAAATAAGATAGACTAAAGAAATCCTGGAAAAATAAAATAAAAATCTCACTAGAAAGGATTCTAGCGAGTAGACCTAATAAAATAAAAATTCTACCTAAATAATAACTATTCCCCGGCAGCGGCGCAAAAAAGTTGATGCGTGGTTTTGTGACCTTACAACAGGTTTTACCTCTCAAGGGATCTCAAGAGGCTTACAACCCCACCAGGCAGTGTACCTGACCGATGTAGTATAGGATAGTGGTAAGTACGGGGGATTGATCGTTCTCTCACAGGGAATAGTGTTCGTTAGGATAGAAAAACTACTCTAATAGGTCTAAGGTTGAAGGAAGATTCTTTTTGTATTTTTATATTTTTAGGAAAGCAAGTAAAATCTCGGTTTTGAAGGAGTGGGCGGAATTAGTTGCTAGTCAACTAACCCAAGATAACTACAATTGCAAGTAAAATAAAATACTAAACTATTTTGTTGTGAAAACTATATGGAGAAAAGTTGTGTTTACTTAGACTTCATTACTCCCTAACTATCTTTTACCGGTTAATTGATATGTATGTTACTTGTGTGGATGAAGGGTGTGTTCCTAATAACTCATGGAGTGGCATACATATCTCTCCAATTCTATGAGCTCTTATCTCCTCCTATGCCATGCACGGCACAACCATAGGGATTGTAAACAGTGGCTCACGCGTTAAATACTACCTTAATATCCTAGTATGCCTTGGCTACATGTTTCCCAAGACGTTCAAGCACGTTACCATAAAGGAGGTTGGTCAGTTTTCTTGAGCCTAACATTGATGGAACAATCATCCCAACAAACAACAACACATCAATTAACATCGGCGGTATAATCTATAATAGGATATAATGCTTGTGGAATGAATATTTTTGCAGAATTCCTGGAGATTATAAGTTAGAGAATTAACAAAACTTTTTATGATTCCGGAAGAAAAACAAAACTTTCAAAAATTACAGAAAATTGCTGCCTGACGCCGTCAGGTTGTAATGCCTGACGCCGTCAGAAATGATCTGACAGAATTCTCATGTTAAGTTTCTGGAAAATTTCTGGAAAAACTATACCTTACTTCCTGGAATTCCTGCAAAAATATCATTATGACTCGATACAAGCATTTGACTCAAACAAGTACTAATATGCATGTTAATTTACATTGTTATGATTCATGTTCATTCGTTCTTATTAACCGATTTAGATTTCCCTTACACTTATCTTTTGCAAAATACCTTTATATGTAGTTAAGACGAAGTTAAAAACAAAATAAAGCATTTTCTCAAATTAGTTTTTTGAAGCATGAATCAATAACAAGAAAAATAGCATACATACGGAAACAAATAAAATCAAACAAACAAATAAATTAAAAAAAAAAACACAAAGCAAATAAAGCTTGGGTTGCCTCCCAATAAGCGCTTGTTTTTGTTCGAGTCACGAGCCTGACTCTACCCTTATTTAACAGAAATAGGGGAGGTTTTCCCTACACTTAGGATTAAGTGCGGGTGAAAGTAGCGATACACACCCTTAGGGTGGAAATATGCCACGTGAGGTGAAGGGGGTGGGTGAATGGCTTCCTTCATCCTAAAACTACCCGGATAATAAGGGTTGATGGGTGGGTCGGTTCCTCTTTTGTCTCCTAGAAATATATCTAAGGATGGAAAGTTGTGTAAAGATTGAGGTTCCGGTTCATCAACATTAGGAAATTCCCTAGAACTGAGAGTAAGGTTATCACTATAAGTATTCAAACCTGTATCCTCTAGTGGTGCTTGGTCCAAGGGTTCTACCTCCATTGGGATTCCTAAAGTCTCTTCTACTTCTTCCGGGTAAGTCACGGGCGGTGTAAGTGCCTCAAATGATGGTAGGACTTGTGGGGTATTTAGCGGGCTTGGATTATCCACCTCATCCTCCTTTGTATCTAGATTACCTATTTGTTCGTTTTGTACTATGATGTTAGGCGACATCCACTTAGGTATCTCAACATTAGCGTATTCATCCCCAAACAAACTTGTTTCATGACCCTTGAAATTTGTGGTCAATTGACTTGCACTAACATTCGTTGGGTTGTCTACTCTATAGTAATATTGGGCACAATCTTCTATGGCATCCCATGCTTCTTCAGCATTTAATTCCCTAAGGTCCCCATTGGCAAAATCGTTATTGCACATTTGGTCATATCGGTTGACACGGTCATAAAAGATTTGGGTTAGGGATGCTAAATCGAAACTATGATGAGGGACTATTCGGAGTAAATTTTTAAAACGAGTCCATGCATCATATATGGGTTCATCTCGATATTGGTTAAACATCAAGATGTCATTAGGGGCGAATGGGTTTCGTGGTCGGTAGTATGGTGGATTCGCGTACTCCATAATGGTGAACGGAACAGTCAATGGAAAGGTTTCTACGAACAAAGACACAAAGAAAAGATAGACTACTAGAAAGCTAATAAAAAGAAAATAAAAATCTCACTAGATAGGAATCTAATGAGTAGACCTAATAAAATTTCAACCTAAACAATAACTACTCCCCGGCNTCATTAGGGGCGAATGGGTTTCGTGGTCGGTAGTATGGTGGATTCGCGTACTCCATAATGGTGAACGGAACAGTCAATGGAAAGGTTTCTACGAACAAATACACAAAGAAAAGATAGACTACTAGAAAGCTAATAAAAATTTCACTAGATATGAATCTAATGAGTAGACCTAATAAAATTAAATTTCAACCTAAGCAATAACTACTCCCCAGGCTGCGGCGCCAAAAACTTGATGTACGCGGGATTGCGACCACGCAACAGGTTTTACCTCTCAAGGGATCTCAAGAGGCTTACAATCTCACCAGGCAGTGTACCTGACCGATGTAGTATAGTGTAGTGGTAAGTACGGGGGATTGATCGTTCTCTCACAGGGAATAGTGTTCGTTAGGTATGAAAACTACTCTAATAGGTCTAAGGATGAGGGATGATTATTTTTGTATTTTTATATTTTATAAAAGCAAGTAAAATCTCGGGTTTGAAGGATTGGGCTGAATTAGTTGCTAGTCAACTAACCCAAAAACTACAATTGCAATTAAAATAAAATAACAAGAAAATAAAAGGTTGTGAAACTTATATGGAGACAAATGTGTTTACTTAGATTTCCTTACTCCCTAACTATCTTTTACCGGTTAATTAGTGTGTATTAATTGCGTGGATGACGGGTGTATTCCTTAATGTCATTCGTGGGGTGGCGTACGTACTTCCCCAACTCTATAAGCTCCTACTTCACTCCTATGTCGAGCCTGCTAGAAGCTCCTAACATGGGATCATTAGAATTCACTCATGCATTAAATACAACCATAAAACCTAGTACGCATTGGTTCATGTTTCTTAAGACATTCAAGCAAGTTACCGTATAGGAGGTTAACCAGTTTTCTTAAGCCTAACATCGATAAACAATCATCCAATACAAGTAATAACACACCAATCAACCAATAATCAATAGTTAGGTTTCATTAGATCTAAGCAAACACAATATAAATCTAGCCTAGCATGTTAATTGAAAGACAAGCATAAGATATAATTAACCAACACATAGACATATTGATTAATTTGAATGGAGACTTATCTGCAATTGAACATGGAAGAATCAAGGGTGAAAAACCCTTGAAAAAAGCTGTAAAATCGTCTTGGGTTTTGTTCCCAAAAGTTGCACACTAATGAATGAAAAATAGAAAAGTATTTATAGAGATTACACTCTGACGGCGTCAGGCTTTAGGTGCTGACGCCGCCAGCTCGCCGCCATTAGGGTTCTCGGATGGCCTAGATCCATGGATCTGACCACCTGTCACTTGTAAATATGCTCTGGGCCGTCACTTTTAGTTAACATCCTGACGCCTAGGATTTATTAACATCGACGTCTGTTCTCAGGTGTTATTCCAGTTTCTTAGGTCGTACGTATAAGTCTAATCCACTCCTTGTCTATAGTTTGGCTACGGCGTCACCTGTGACTCTGTATCTCTGCCGTCATGTTAGTGTATTTTCCTAGCATGCTTTTTGAGATTTTGTTGTTCTTCACTTTTATTGGCTCCAAAAATGTCCAATAAATGATTGTTTTCTATGTATTCTTCTCAAAAGTACCTAAAATGACAAAAGGAACGATTTAGGGCAATATTTGATCATATTAATTCGAATTAGGGCTTAAATGACCCCCTAAAACGGGTAAACTGTTCTCCTCATCACGAGTAATGGTAAGAATTGACCATAGGACTACCATTATCTTGTGTGAGAATGGACCAAAGGATCACCTACCAAAAGGAAGTGCTTAAGAAGTTAGGGGGAATCTAAGTTCCGACAGGCCAGGTTGAGTAGAATAAATGTTAGATCATAGCGGTGCTTAATGACTCTTCCGTAGGGTAAACCCACGAACTCTTGTAATCATTCGGTTACGGAATAGAACGCTATGGAAAATAGGCTAGAAAAATTAATCATAGGAGTCTAGTGACTTTAAACCCCATATGAAGCGATAGAAAACATAAATTAGAAAACTTAATCATAGCATAACAAGATTAGTAATTAGGCTAGTACGTTTCTCCGTACCGAATTTCTATTCCACTTTTAATTGCTTTGGTACTTTTAATTCATTTCTTAGTTTAATTAATCAAATCATAAAACCCCCTTTAAAATCTGTGACACTTAGAACTTAGATTAGATCCACACGCATAGCTCTTGGGACGACATCGATTTTACCGAATACTACACTACACACGACCGGGTACACTGCCCGTTAGTGCATTAGGTAGACCATAGGTAGACGAGACTTTATAAATATTAAAACATGGTCAGAAATCCTGCATCAATTACTATTAGCATTGATGTTGTGGGTTTTGAGTTGGTTAAAAATCTTATATGCAAGTGATGAGTATTTTCGCTACACTTGGGAAGAAATTGAAACTAAGCAACATCGAAGTGATTTTCTTGTGCTTGATGGTTATTTGTTTAAAAGAAATAATTTGTGTATTCCTAGGACTTCTCTTAGAAGTCAATTGACTAAAGAAGTGCATGAGGGAGGATTAAATGCTCGTTTGGGGCGTGACATGACCATTGCTTCCATGGAAAAGCGATTTTATTTACCTCAGTGAAAGAGGGATGTTGGAACATTCATATGAAAGTGTGTTGTGTGTCAAGAATGAAAGGGTAAAGCACAAATACGGGGCTTTATATGCCACTACCCGTACATGAGAGTCCATGGGTTGATACTTCTATGGATTTTGTGCTAGGGCTTCCTCGTACTCAATGAGGAGTTGATTCTGTATTTGTTGTTGTTGACAGGTTTTCCAAGTTGACGCATTTTATTCACTGTAAGAAGACTTCAGATGCGGCCCATATTGCAAGCCAGTTTTTTTAAGAGGTGATTAGTTTGCATGGAGTTCCAAAATCAATTACTTCGGACTGGGATAGTAAATTTCTTGCACACTTTTAGTTAACACTTTGGAGGCGTTTTCGTACATCTTTGAAGTTTAGTAGTACCGCTCATCCTCAAACGGATGGTCAAACCGAAATGGTTAATCGCACGTTGGAATCCTAAGCGATAGGATGTGTCTTTATCTCAAGCTGAGTTTGCTTACAATAGTGCGGTTCATAGTTCAACGGGGTTTTCACCATTTGAAGTAGTCTACAAGACTTCACCAAATCAAGTTGTGGATTTGGTTGATTAAAGGGCAAGAAGAATGTTTAAGCAAACAAGATGGTGGAAGAGGTTCAAGCTACGTATGAGGTTGTTCGGGCTAAACTTGCTGAATTAAATGCTAAGTACAAGGCTGCTGCGGATAAACATCGTTGAGTCAAGTTGTTCAAAGAAGGTGACAAGGTGATGGTGTTTCTTCGAAAGGAGCGTTTTCTGGTTGGTCCCTATAGCAAGCTCCAACAAAAGAAGTATGGTTCTTACAAGATTCTTAGAAAGATTAATGATAATACTTATGTGGTTGATTTTCCAAATACCATGAGTAGTTCAAAGACTTTCAGTGTTTCCGATACTTATGAGTTTTACCCCGAGGATGAGATTAAAGATGAGAACTCTAGGACAAATTCTTCTGAAGTGGGGGGAATGATGAGGACAAGCTAGATCGAGGAATTAGCTAAATAGTATATGGAACACTTGGACCATGACAAGAGAACTCGAAACAAGAAAACGTAGTTTAGTTTTCTCTACAGCGTAGGACCAAGTCCTTGTCTAGTTCGTAGAAGCTACGTCTTTTATTTATGTTTGTCTTAGGTTCTCTACAGCGTAGAAGCAAATGCCTTCTTACGCGTAGAGCTCTCGAATAAGGAGTTGTCATTTGTCAAACCTCTCTACACCGTAAAAGGTAAACCTTCTCTAAGCCGTAGAGGGCTCGATAGCTGAAAGTTCCAAGTATATTTTAAGTCGAATTTTACTTTGTATAAGTTTCTTATTCCCCAAGTTTTACTTCCCTATAAATATAGGGTTTGGGTTTATAGTTTAGGCATTCAATTATCACTTAAATTTTTGACTTTTCGTCTCTAAATCCTTTGTGATTTGGCTAACCCGTGTTAGGGTTTTATTCATGTTTCTCTTCTACGTCAGTATGCATGTCAGAAAACTTAGACTTCTTAGATTTTATTACGTGCTCGCTTGAAAATAGTTACATTACTATGGGTCAAGCCACGTATTCGCTCCTAACCCACTCAAACCAATTCAATGTTATTTTAGACCGACTAATACTTCCATAGAGATGAAGATTATACATATCTTCGACTAGCAAACTTATGCCCATGTTTTTTAGAGATGTCGTGTGTGCATCCAAATTAGTGTGGCTTAGTGGCTTATTAATAAGCATAGTAGATATTCCGATCCAGATGACTTGATTGAAAATATATTCATGTATAATATGTTCTCTCATTGTTTAAATTATTAAGCAACCTATTACTAGGGCCATCTCTAAATTTTAAAAATTCTTTAGGGCTCAGAACGAAATTATATAATGAGGCTTTTCGAGAAAAAATGTTATATATAAAATGTCACCGTTTATATGATATAATTCAAGGGGATATCTTGGCTACAATTATTGTAGTCAATTGGCTACAATCCTCCCCCAAAATTACACAATAAAGGATATAGGGACCCACAAAATAACTCAAGGACCCACAAATGGACTCAGGGACCCGCAAATTATGAAATTATAGTACAAAATTGTAAGGAGTGAAGAAAACAAAAATAATGATGTGTTCGTAAGTTTTTTTGAAAGTGAAAGTGAAAGTGTAGAAAAGATGATGAAAGTGGTGGGTTTTTGTTGAGAGCACTTTCATCTCATTTGTAGGATGGAAAGGAAGTAAAGATATGTTTGTTATTTAAATTACTTAAATTGTCCTTTTAACTTTATTAACATATCTTTTTACAACGAGGGTACTATTGTAAAAATGACATATTTATTCCTTTCTTTCCTTTCATTCTTGTACAACTAGAGAACACATATGTACAAGTTCACTTCATTTCTTCACCTCCCCTTTTCTTTACTTAGCTTTCATTTACTTTCTTTTTCTTTTCCAATAAAACTTGAGAATAGAGTGTAAATTGTAGCTAATATATTTCTATAATTCAATTAGTTATCTAAACGTTCAACATATTACTCATTTAAGATATTTCCTCATCTAAATATTTTTTTTCTTCGTGAACATATATACACATGCATATAATTATTAACAAGACAAATTTTGAGACCCTACACAGTCACCTAACTTGCAAAACTTCAAAGACGACCCGCCTATTACAATTACTATGATCGGTCACCTTCAGCTTGTTCCAAGTATGTAGATTCTCATAAACTAATTTGTACTTTGCATGCTTATCACCCAGAGTCACCATTTTGCACAATAATCATGAAACCTTTGAATGTCATTTCATTTCATATCATTATAGTTTCAAAAGGTTATGTTTAAGTCTTTTAACTTTTAAAACATTTTCAAACTAAAACTCATTATGTCTCTTTCATCAAAAAAAAAAAAAAAAAAAAAAAAAAAAAAAAAAAAAAAAAAAAAAAAAAAAAAAAAAAAAAAAACAAAAACAAAAACTCATTATGTCCAATAATACAAGATTTCAACGGACATAATAAATATGACCGAGTTTTAATAAGGTATATAATAATATATTATTACCAAGTTCGAATTGGAAAATGTTTTTAAACGTAATAGGATTCACCCTTATAGCTTATCAGATAATATCACGTCTAACTAAGGGGTCTTTGCAGTTATTTGGAAGCCGTCTTATGGTGTTTAGTTCGAGTCTTTTATTGGTGGTGTAACTTTAGGAGTCTTTGGTATTTCATTTTAGGATCGGTTTTTAGTTTCAATTATTTTGGTATTCTGTAATCACTGGTTTAAAACGTACGTTAGAATGCATGTTAGTTGATTTTAGTCTCGTAATAATCATTCAACTTAAATACTCTTAACCTAGTTTGATGTCCTGTATGACAATGTATGCATTTATCTTTTTCTTAAACATGGTACGCTTATCGATTGTCTTTTATTTATTATGTACTATAAAAGTTAGCATTAGCGGTAACGAAAATTTTTTCATCTGAAAACCTGTTTTCATGTTAATTGTTTCATGAGACACATATACGGAGGATAAATGGTAAACATATGAAGACTGTCATATACAACTGTGAAAAAAAAAATAATAAAAAAAGTATGAGGCCGACCAAACGCAGAAAGAGCATATAATTTGCCTTAATCTTTCTTGCATTCCAGTCGTCTTTTTCATACAAAGCTTTCTTGTCTTTTCTTTATTCTAATTATACACTCAAACAAATGATGATAGCCCTTTAAGTTTTATCGTGTCCATTTTGAAGATAGGTATGGTAACATTATTGCAAAATCTAAGATTAACATAGAAACAATTGGACACTTTTTGATTAACACTGAAATATTAATTACATTAACATATTTTGACTAATATCACAAAAATCTTCTTGTGGTATACGGAGTATTAAATAGAGAAAAAACACATAAGAAATTTTGAGATAGAATGTTGATTATCTCTTATTCGAAATATGTGATGATGCTCAAATGAATTTACGGTTAAATGGGATAAAAGAAATAAAAAATTATTAGACATTATATAGATGAACTATTATCATTTTGAGAGTTGTATGTGCTAAGACTCAGGGTTTATAATTGCTTAAATGGCTTACATATGTAATGCAATGTGCATACGTCGACTAATTTCAATGCTAATTAACCTCGGTAAAAGCTTCAAAAATACGAAGGAGTGAGGTTATCCCCTAAGGAGAGGCTCGCGGTTGGTATCTCTGCCCGAGGATGCGACACTAACTCGAGCCAACAACTAACAACTAACATCTAACAATTAACCCGCCGTTAAAAAAATAAATAAATAAATAAAAAATAAAATAAAAATTAACTCGGTAAAAGCTTCAAAAATACGAAGAAATTACTGAAGGTGACAAAACAAATGAGTAATAGGTCGATGTGTAACAAAATGTCAAAATAAGTAACTCTTTGATGGGTTACAACGGGTTAAACTTGAACTGCCCATAACTTTTCTTGATTAAATTATTAAGGGTATTGTTAAAATTTGACACTTTGGAGTATTTAACATGTATATTTACTACTTAACTGAAAATTTATAATTTTATATTATATCCACTCATGGCGTACCATCAAGTCATCAACGAACGTTTACCGACCTCGTTGCAACTTTGACTCCCATGGTATAGACATTGATTCTATTCGTTGTCCTGTGTACATGTGATGAAGTTGTTGAAAGTTGAAACTACAAAAAACCTTCTCATTGATGGCATTGTGGCGAACAGTTCATGAAGTATATCATTGAAATTGGCGGGGCTTGTGGATTTCCCAATGGATATCATGGGTTTCATTTCTTGGGAGGGTTTGGTTAATTATATGGGTGAAGAGAAAAGTTCAATAACAAAGCAAGTTAACTTATCATGAATCCACAAATAAACGCATCAATCAAAACATAATAACTGCCTAAAACATCATCATTCAATCCAACAAATTAACACTACATAAAATCAAGAANTTCAAAAATACGAAGGAGTGGGGTTATCCCCTAAGGAGAGGCTCGCGGTTGGTATCTCTGCCCGAGGATGCGACACTAACTCGAGCCAACAACTAACAACTAACATCTAACAATTAACCCGCCGTTAAAAAAATAAATAAATAAATAAATAATAAAATAAAAATTAACCTCGGTAAAAGCTTCAAAAATACGAAGAAATTACTGAAGGTGACAAAACAAATGAGTAATAGGTCGATGTGTAACAAAATGTCAAAATAAGTAACTCTTTGATGGGTTACAACGGGTTAAACTTGAACTGCCCATAACTTTTCTTGATTAAATTATTAAGGGTATTGTTAAAATTTGACACTGGAGTATTTAACATGTATATTTACTACTTAACTGAAAATTTATAATTTTATATTATATCCACTCATGGCGTACCATCAAGTCATCAACGAACGTTTACCGACCTCGTTGCAACTTTGACTCCCATGGTATAGACATTGATTCTATTCGTTGTCCTGTGTACATGTGATGAAGTTGTTGAAAGTTGAAACTACAAAAAACCTTCTCATTGATGGCATTGTGGCGAACACTTCATGAAGTATATCATTGAAATTGGCGGGGCTTGTGGATTTCCCAATGGATATCATGGGTTTCATTTCTTGGGAGGGTTTGGTTAATTATATGGGTGAATATTGAACATACGTAACAAATTTTTTCAAATTAACCTATATACGTAAGATATTTATTTTATTGTTAACATACGTAATATACTTTTAAATACTTCTAATGTACGTAATATTGACCGGTTACCACTTATAAAAGTTATAGTTTTGATTCTTGTCATTTGCGTTGACTTTCATCGTTAGTCTTTTGACATTTTTTCACTTAGAAAAGTTGCAGTAATAGTCCCTTAACTTTTGCATTGGCTTCTACCGTTAGTCTCTTGACATTTTTTCACCTAATATATGCGTTTTTTTTATAACTTTCTCCAGGTATTTGATCCACTTATTTTGACCCCCTTATGTTTTGGGTGTTATTTGTACACGTTTACGTACGTTTTCACCAGTTTTTATCTGTTTTGGTGCGGTTTTTCATTTTTTCCGTTTTTGTACGTTTCATACGTTTTTGTCACTTTTGTTTCGTTTTTGTACGTTTACATATGTTATTACCAGGCTTTATCCGTTCTTGAACGTTTGTTCTGTTTTCGTCCGTTTTGAATGTTTCCTTACGTTTTTATACTTTTGTTTACGTTTTTTAAGTGTTGGTACGTTTTCATACGTTTTATATCTTTTAATACGTTTTATACATTTTTTAGCGTTTTCATCCATTCTATATCCTTTAAAACGTACTAAAATGTACGAAAAGGAGTTTATATTTCTTAACAAGTAGACATATTGTCAAAAGTAACAACTTTTACGCGGAAACGACCCAACTTTAACGGACATTGTGTTACTCTTTTGACTATTGTCAAAAATATATAAATATTCAGACCTTGGAACTATTTTTAGATGAAACTACACTTAATTACCTTCGAAATGACGGGTGGCACGACCTCTAGCGACTTACGGTTTATTAGATATGATTTTTCAAAAATTGACAAAATCTAAGAAATACTCCCTTTATACTCTGACAGAAGCATATGACCATATACTGAAATTTCCATATGGCCATATGCTGACCATATGCCCATATGCTGACCATATGCCCTTTACTTAAATTTCTGACTCAACCATATGGCCATATGCTGAAATTAGCATATGACCATATGCCACATGTAGAAAACTATATATAAACAATACTTAACACATTTTCCGAAAACCATACTTCCGACACTCGATAATTAACGAAACTTTCCAGATTCCATTAATACATTATAAATATCATTTCCATTTAATAGCATTACCCAATTGACACTCCAAAATAGTACTTTACAAATAGACGTGTATTTTACCTGTTTTGACCCATTTCACAACAAACGGCCTTTAATACTTCCATATTACATCAAAGTTCCCAAAAACCTTTAACATAACATAAATAACCATTTTCATAACCGTTCAACCCGTTTACAACCCAAAATGGGCATATTTATACTTGTTCCAAGCACCCTTTTATCCGTAACTATAAACATACACTTTAACCCATAACCATAGCATACCATTACCAATCAAGTACTATAACGAACTCTACATACACTTGACACATGACAACACATTTACAACCAATAGGATACTCACGGGGGCATAACATGGAATTGAGCTCGGTATCTACCTAAGCTCCTATATACATCACCAAAACATTCTATCTCCCGCATTAGCAAACCTTAATCCTTAACCAAAACCACAACGCTTCCAAAGAACCTACAAAACATTGAATACTATAATGGTAAGCGATTACGCTTAGTAAGTAAAGGCCATAACATGACATCATATATCATTAACACATACAAGCATCGTATACATTGAACTATAACTTCATACCACTTAATCCATACATTAACCATACAATAACACAAACAATAACACTTAAATCTCCTCATTCAAATCACTTAAATTACCTATTACATACCTTGACTAATCCTTCCCTAGTTAACACATCATAAGTTGGTTATGCCAAACCAACCTTAGGTTCATTAATCATCCAATATCTTGAGTCACAAATCTATCAAAACCTTAGCACAACATATACATAACACATATATGCATAAAATTCATATAATCTCACATTATAACCATTTACTTACCTTAGCATCCAAGCTAAGACTAACAAGAACACCACCACCACCACCACCATCATCATCATCATCCTCACTAGCACCTTAAGTCATAATCACCATTAACATAAACACATTAAACACATAACCAAATAACCATAACAATGGTTTATAAAACCATTATCTTACCTCTAAACATCTCTAATCTTCATATAACCATAGATTGTTTATATGATGATATCCAATAAACAACTAACTTGAATGAGGTTACTTACTTGTGGGAATTAAGGCTATGCCTAATCTTGCCATGGGAACATGATCCTTTCACTAGCTTCATCATCTAGCTTCATCTTCCCTCTTTTTCTTTTTCTCTTAAACCGAACCACACAAACACCCTCTAGAACTTTATGGAAGACTATGGATAAGTCTTAAGACTTACCCAATTTATAACTAGTTACTTGTAACTTTGCCTATTTGGTGACTATAGTCCCTCAAATCCTTTTCTTTCTACTTTAACCACATTATAGTTATAACTCATTTACCACTTGGCAACTTTGGTCCTTTAAGTCTATTTTCATTATATATATAACACGTCATATCTTCTATAACCATTTACACATTCGTTGACTATTAGATTGACCATCGGGTTTGACTATAATGCAACATTCGTTGACTAGCCAATCACGTTAAGTCCTTAGTCAATATCATCTATGGTGGGGCCTATTTATATTCGGGAAACGGGTGTTACACGTAATATAATTTTAAATACTTCTAATGTACGTAATACTGACCGGTTACCACTTATAAAAGTTATAGTTTTGATTCTTGTCATTTGCGTTGACTTCCATCGTTAGTCTTTTGACATTTTTTCACTTAGAAAAGTTGCAGTAATAATCCCTTAACTTTTGCGTTGGCTTCTACCCGTTAGTCTCTTGACATTTTTTCACCTAATATATGTATTTTTTTTTATAACTTTCGCAAGGTATTTGATCCACTTATTTTGATCCCCTTATGTTTTGGGCATTATTTGTACACGTTTACGTACGTTTTCACCAGTTTTTATCTGTTTTGGTGCGGTTTTTTCATTTTCTCCGTTTTTGTACGTTTCATACGTTTTTGTCACTTTTGTTTCGTTTTTGTACGTTTACATATGTTATTATCAGGCTTTATCCGTTCTTGTACTTTTGTTCTGTTTTCGTCCGTTTTGAACGTTTTCTTACGTTTTTATACTTTTGTTTACGTTTTTTTAAGTGTTGGTACGTTTTCATACGTTTTATACATTTTTTAGCGTTTTCATCAATTCTATATCCTTTAAAACGTACTAAAATGTACGAAAAGGAGTTTATATTTCTTAACAAGTAGACATATCAAGTTAATGTCTTACTTTACATTATAAGTCTTTAACAATCAAAGGACTTTATATTTATGTCTTTACAAGAAGATCTGATACATATTTAAGTAAAGTAATTAGACTCTTGGTACGTTTTCGTATGTTTTCATCCGTTTTTATCGGGATCTGAACAATTTTTATCCGTTTTTGTGTATTTTTTTCCTATTTTTGAACGTTATCATACATTTTTATACTTTTGATACATTTTTTTCTTATATTTTTCTACATTTTTTAACGTATGAAACGCATAAGAACGCATAAAAACTTTCGAAAACGTTTAAAAAGTTCAAAAACATATAAAAATGTTCAAAAACATATAAAAACATACTAAAACGTATAAAAAGATATAAAACGGATGAAAACGTACAAAAACATAGAAAAACGTAAACGAACGTGTAAAAATGTAAGGAAACGTTCAAAACGGACAAAAACGGACGAAAATGGATCAAACTTACAAGAAAGGATAAAACCTGATAATAACAGATGAAAACGTATAAACGTATAAAAACGTACAAAAACGTAACAAAAGGTACAAAAACGTATGAAAACGGAGAAAAACGAAAAAAAGTACCAAGACAGATAAAAATTGACGAAAACGTACGTGAATGTATACAAATAAAGTTATTAAAAAATGTACATATATTAGGTGAAAAAGTGTCAAGGGACTAACGGTAAAAGTCAACACAAAGTCAAGGGACCATTACTGCAAAATTTCTAAGTGAAAAAATGTCAAGGGACTAACGGTGGAAGTCAACGCAAACGACAAGGATCAAAACTGTAACTTTTATAAGTGATAACCAGTCAATATTACGTACATTGCTAAGTATTTAGAATATTACGTATGTTGACAATAAAATAAGTATGTTACGTATATCGGTTAATTTGAGAAAATTTGTTACATATGTTCAACTTTCACCCTTATATAATAATAAGCATGTTGATATTGATGATTATGCTATGTAATTTTTTTTTACGTTATTTTTTGTATGTGTACTCATTATGGCTATTTTTATTTTTAATTTTTATAATTATGGATATTGAATGTGATTATTTTGTTTGCTTTTAACGATATGTATATTCTCAGACTGCGTTTGTTTTTGGTTTTTATGCTATTATTGGATTTGTGGATATGTGTTTGTAATTTTTTGATACCGTCACGGTGTTCTATATTGTTTACTTGATTTTTGTTATGTTCAGGATTAGGTGTTGATTTGTGTTATGTTCATAACTCTTAGACACATTATTATCATTCGTTGTATTTATAAAAGATAAAATAATAATAAATAATAAAGTAAAATAAAATGGTCTTCAAACACATAAAGTATCATTGTATATTTGTATACAAATACTTCGCCCAAATGCGCGAGTTAAAATCGTCGTTAGGAGTACAACATACAACAATAAAGAAGAGGACACTTTTTCATCTAGCTATTTTCGGTTCTCAATATGATTTGTGTGCGGAAAAAACAAAGTTTAGTGGCGACAAGCAAAAGGGCAATCAGCTTTACTAGGAAAGTGAAAGGCAAGTGAGCAATCACATTTGGTTGTTAAAGTTAAATTGGAAAGCAACTAAACATGCAAAAAAAAGTTTCCTTATATGTTTGCATTTTCACATATATTCGTTTTTCGAAAGGAGTTTTATACAATACAATATACGAATAGATGTTAGTATGTTACTACTTTTACATCGATGTGACCATTGGTTATGTTGTATTTTTCATTTAGTAAAAACTGTACCTACAATGTAGCCATCTATTTATCTACATTTGTTTGCTCATTTTTTTTTTTCTTTTTTCTTTTTTTTTTTTTTTTCTTTTTTTCTTTTTTTTTAATCTGATAATATGAAAAATGTATTTTATAAAATAAGATGGGGAAAAGCTAATTTTCACTTTTTATATGAATAAATATTTTCATGCACAATAAGGGTAAATCTCAACCACTTATTTTGTAAAATAATAAAAAAGATAAAATTAATTGGTAGTTTTAACTAAAACCAACTTCCACGTTCTTTTAAAGAAACTTTACTTATCTCAAAAATCAAAATCGTTAACTAACATAAATTACACTATCAAGACGAACATTTAATTATCGTTTAATAAACATACACTTTCTTTGTTTTTCCTGATACAATATTTTGCTTTATATATCAAATGTGATCTAACACTAATCTGTAAGTTCGGACTCTCAACATGTTGTTATAAAACGGTCGTATGTATTTGTATAGAACGTCTTATGATTCATCGTTTCTGGCATTGAAAAATAGACATCCTTAGCTTTTCGATCATATATCGCACATAAGTTTTATTCTTCAAATCAATACAATTTATTCATACAAGTTGAAGAAAATAGAATAATTTCTTTTATAGTCACACTTGCTTGAGTATTACATGTGATATAACACTAAATTTTAAGTTTGAACAATTCAACATGCTATCGTAAAATGAGCATAATTATTTGTATAAAACTCTGAAGGATTCACCATTTTTTGAACTGAAAAATACATATCTTTAGCTTTCCAACCATATATCAAACATAATATTTGAACTCTAAATCAATGAGGTTTATTCATAAAATTAGAGACAATAGAAAAAAACATTAATATTCATGTTAATAAAAAAATCCTATAAAAACGTTACTTCTAGTTAACGATTTCTCTATGTTTTGTTAATTACAAATATGAAAACGTATTCATAAAATTTTACCTAAACATGGTTTAGGCATAGTTATCCTTTGTAATATAACATGTGATATAACACTAATCTGTAAGTTCGAAACAAACATATTGTTGTAAAATGAACATAAGTATTTGTTTATAATTCCAAAAGATTCACCATTATATGCACCGAAAAATAATACTTATGTCAGTTTTACGACAACATGTTTAGTATTCGAATTTGCAAATTAGTATTATATCACATGCGATATATCAAGCGAGTTTGAATATAAACTAATCATACATTTTCTTCAAATTCTATGATAAACTACATTACATTGAAAGTTAAAAAATTATGTGTAATATATGGTTACAAAGTTAAAGATTTGTATATTTAACAATAAAAAGTGAGTCATTTGGAGTTCTACACAAATAATTATGTTCATTTTACGACAGCATGTTCAATGTTCGAATTTACATATTAATGTCATATCACATTGATATATCATGCAAACTCATGTACCAAAAAAACCCAAATAAAACAAACGGTATGTTTGGCAAAATTAGCTGTAAGCTGTATGCTGTAAGCTGTAAACTGTAAGCAGTAAGCTGTTAACTGCAAAGCTGTTAACATGAGATATAAGCTGTATTATTTTTTTAATAAAAGTGTTTGGTAAGTTAGCTGTTAAATGTAATTATATGATGTAAAATGACATAAAAGGACATATTTGTAATTATAAATAAATGTTTGGAGGGTATATCAGTAATTTAAAGTTTTAACAGCTCGAAGAATTTTAAAAGGCTTCATGAATCAGCTTTTTATTTAGGAGCTATTTATTTGACATAAAAGCTTGAAGTTAATCTATCCAAACGGAGCTTTTATTTTAGATGAGATTATTTTTGTAAAAAAAACTAACAACTTCTCCGAAAAGCCCTTACCAAACAGGCCTAAAGTTGAAAAATATGAAAGTGCCAATTTATTGAAAGATAATTAGCCATTTGTCGTAGTTGTATAACTCGTTTCGTGAAATGATTAACGTTTTGAGATATATTATTTTTATTAAAAAATGTGAAAGTGTGTTTTAATAAAAAAAGAAGGATGAACATAGTTGTTTTATTTTAGTTAAATTTGAGTTGATAGCATTTGTCCCTCATATTTTATGGTCTTTAATTGAACTCACCTTTATATTTGTACTCTATATAAAGAGAAAATAAAGTTGTTTAAAATTTAAAAAATAAATAATTTTATTTGACTAAAATACTTATAGTCAATGCAATTTATTAACTAACTATAGATTAAACTACTAACATTTCTCGCAATCATTTACTTCACACCTAGGAACGAAGCCAGAAATTTTTGATTAAAAGGATACGCTTTAATAAATTTTAGAAACTATACTATAAATTTATAATTAGGGAGCAAATTACTAAAAAAACAAAATATTTTCAAAAAATTACACCATAAAATTTTTCACTAGGGGAGCACCTGACTCTTGTGCCCCCTTTTTCTTCGCGCATGTTCACACCATATATATATAAAAAGTTGCACACGCAAATCAACACTATACACGGTTGCCGCTGTGCGATGTTTATCTTCCGGTGAATAATAAACACAAAATATTAAATTACAGATCCATGTTAGAAATTAATATAATCATCGTGTTACTTTTACTTACATAAAATTGAAGTTAAAAACAAACATAATTTCCAGAATAAAAAACAAGCGAAGATCACGTGCATAATAATCCATGCATATAAAACCCACAGGATACATCAACCAACCATGTAATGCAACGAAATATTTTACAATAAAAGCACTGAATTGATATAAATACCATTAAAACCCCTTAAACAATAAAATATTCTACATTAAAGCCCCTAGATCCTCCTCGAGACAACACAAAATCTGCTTTTAAAAAAAAGTATTTCACTTGCCACAAAATAGAATCATTCAGTCAAATTTTTACGTAACCGCCAATATACGACAAACGAAAAACGTTATTTCCATACATATGATCTTTAGAATATTACACATTACATCCTTAAAGTTTCAAATTTTAAACAAACTATTCAGACTTTAGAAGATCTTTTGGTCCATAATAGTAGGAAACATGTTTGGTTGGTGATTAACCACAATTATCACCTTACTATTATGCTAAAGCGATGTTTTTAAAACTAAAAACGTCGTTCCGAAGTCCAGGTTGGTGCAGCTGGACTAAAGTGAGTCGACACGACTCTAGAGTCGAGTAGTTCCATGATTGGTGTGAAGCTAACGCATCTTGGAACCTTGTATTGGTTAATAGACGCGCCTCTAGAGATTGCGTAGTCCATCAACTCTTCAAATGTACCACTCTTCACAATACGAATCTCTAAGGGGCCGATCGATTGATCTGCAACTCGACTTTGTCGATAAACCGAGTTTAAACATTCCTCCATAGCCAAACAACATCGATCCAAGACATCGTCCGTAGGCCCATACCCGGGATCTTTCATTAACAGCTCCCAGTAGATAACATAATGTCCCGGAATTGTTTTAGTGTCGCCATAGCTAGTGTACTCGACCACGGTCGTGTTGAATTCTTTTAAAAGCTCCGAAGCATTTTCAACAGCTGTCTGCAGCTCGGTTTCGTCGGTTTTATCGGCATCGATGCTTAGTAAAACATTCTTCCTTCTAATAAATTTGAACATTGGGGCGCAGTTATGGAACCCCTTGACTTGTAGAATGTCGCCAACACGGTACCTAGATAGGCCCGAGTACGTTGAAATAACGAGCTCGTACTCTTTTCCTAGCTCCAAATCAGCAAGATCAAGAAGATGAGGTGGCGAATCACGTGAAATCGTCATGGGATTCGTTGGATCATGTGGGATAAACTCGAAGTAGCCCATGTTTGGCATGATGGTGTAACAAACCTCAGATGGTTTCACCATTGGAGTTAAATTTAACCCAAAGTAACACTCAGATGAAGCGTACATGGTACACGTTTTTGGTAAATTGTTACTATAATAATCGAGTATCGGGATGTATTGTGCCATTGCACCAGTCACAATTACATCAAGGTACTTAGTATTAGGCCAAATTCGAGTAATAATCCCCTCCCAATTTCCTTCACAACATTCTTCTCTTATAAACCGAGCCAGGTCCTGACTCGGTTTTAGTATCTTGGACATACATTCCCGAATAGCCGGGTCAGTGATTTTTGAGTTCAAGCTTCCAGACTCAATGTCAAAAGCCAATTGTTGCCAGTGGAGTTGAAGAAACTTGATAGCCCGAACAAGGCCCGAGGCGAAAACAGCCCCACATCGGAGTACTTCTTCGCGGTAAATGAGACCGCAAAGCATTTGAGAGTACATGCTTTGGAAAGAGTCTACACAAAGGATGGTTTCATTTGGGCTGGTTAGGACGTTGTATGGGTCAAAGGGTCGGGTTTTGAATTGTTGGCTTTTGTAGTAGCTTGTTAAAACAGGTCGGGCAACTAACCCACTTGGGGTTTTAGTTTCAGCTTTGATGAAATAAAAGTACAAACCCTTTCCCTTGTCTAGACCAGGCACATACCTGCAACAAATACAAACTATATTTCAGAATTGCTAAAAAAAACATACAAAAATTAATACAGTAGTTATTTCATTTATGAAACTGTACTAATTTTCTAGTAGAGTGTTTGAAATCCCTTATTAAATTGTTTATTTTTTTTCTTTTTCTAAACCTTCAATAAAATATTGTGACACAAAATTTATGCAACTGGTTTCAGTTTTTTTAGATATACAAAAAACCCTAATATGGCTATTTAAAAAAAAAAGTAAAAATAAAAAAAATAAAAAAATAAAAAATTGATGAAACCTAAGATAAACAACTTTAATGAACATGTAATACAACAGGAAAACTGTTATTCATGTAACGAAATGCGAATAAAATTTGTACGTACAAATTCATGACAGGCATGAGAAGGCTGTAAAGCTTCTGTCTACGATTCATTTCTTCAGCAATAGTTGGCATGAGTTTTCTTTCACCAGCAGAAGTCCCAGAGCTGTCACAAAGCACCAAGTAAAATTAGTAACCAAAATAATATCAGTGACACATACTATAAA
The DNA here is from genome assembly GCA_014162995.1 of Artemisia annua. Lineage (NCBI taxonomy): Eukaryota > Viridiplantae > Streptophyta > Magnoliopsida > Asterales > Asteraceae > Artemisia > Artemisia annua. The sequence goes on along the minus strand of LBNU01018332.1, from coordinate 102,804 downwards.
TTAAAAATAAAAAGCTAAAAATCAACCTTGTGAGAAACTCAGAAATAGGGTGTGACGAGAGAATCTTTGATCGGTCACCATTAGCAATACGTTGAATATACGGCTGAAGATCTTCGTAACCAACAACCGGAACTTTTGACTTAAAAGTTTCGCGATCAGTCGCTCCATCCAACCCAAATTGCTGAAGATACTCGGTATCCGCATTCTGTGACAAAATCTCAGACAAGACATTTTCTTGTACGAGGTCACAGTTTTTAGTCATTTCCTCGATAAACTGAAGAGCCTTAGCATCTTTTTCACAAGCTGGAGGCCCTAAAGGAGATGAGGTTATAGTATCAACAGCCATTGTTTTTGTTTTTCTAGAGAGAGAACAAAGATTTGGTGTTTTTGTATGTGAGATATGAAGTGTTTTTAGTGTGTGTGTTTTGATGGATGGGGTATCGGGTGGCTTTTATAGGATGTTTGATATATGCCACGTAGGATTATGGGCCGAAGGAATAACGTTGTTTTGGAAGGGTTTTGACGGATGTTTGCATGAAAAATGCTTTGTAACTGTTGACGTTGTAAGCCATGGAGGTGACATGTGGGACCATACATGTCAGTATGTCTTGAAGAAGGGTGGACATGTCGGGACCACTGTATTGACACGTCAGATCGGGGTTTGGAATTTGAAATTTGTCCGGATTAATTCGGACGGCTTTATGTACTAAGGGGGCGTTTGGTTCACTGAATGTTTTGGAAGGAATTGTAATCTTTGGAAGGAATTGTAATTTGATGTAATTGTAATTCAAAGAATTGTAATGTGTTGTAATTGTAATTGATGAAATCTGTCGATGTGTTTGGTTGACTCGCAACGTAATGGAATTAAGTTTTTTTTATAAAACTTAAAAAGTTAATATAATAATAATTAAAATAATATAATAACAAAATAATAATAATGATAATAATAATAATAATAATAATAATAATAATAATAATAATAATAATAATAATAAAATAATAATAAAATATTATTAAAAATAGTAAAATAATAAAATAATAATAAAAAGAAATAATAATAATAATAATAATAATAATAATAATAATAAAATATTAATAATAATAATAAATATTATTAAAAATAATAAAATAATAAAAAATGAAATAATAAAATAATAATAATAATAATAAAATATTATTAAAAATAATAAAATAATAAGATAATAAAATAAATATAATAATAATAATAATAATAATTAATACTAAATATTATTATTATAATAATATTATAATAATATAAATATATTATTATTATTATTATTATTATTTATTATATAATAATAATAATAATAATAATAATAATAATAATAATAATAATAATAATAATAATAATAATAATAAATAATAATAATAATAATAATAATAACAATAATAATGTTTTAAATATATAAATTCTGAATTACAACGTAATTCAAAACTTTCCATCCAACTTCCTATGTAATCTGGATTCCCTCACTTGTTGGAATTGGAGTGACTGAATTACGATTACAATGCAAACCAAACAGTCACTGTAATGTAATCTAGATTACAATTTCTTCCACTCTGCGAACCAAACATGATTGCAATGCAATTCAGATTACAATTACAATGGATTACAATGAATTACAATGAACCAAACGCACCCTAAGAAAATATGAAATTGTTCTTGTGGATAATGACTGCTGGCCATCGTTCCGGCAATTTTTACTGTTTATTTAACGAGATGTCAATAGTCATTTTAGAATATTTGTCAAGTCAGTATTATATTCAGATGATATTCTTATTAATTATACCATGTCAGTCTTATAGATAGAAAGTATATATGTTGGTTAATTTTCTGCAGGAATGGCTCTTAACACAAATTAGTTGATACGTAAAGATTTTGTAAGTTATTTAAAAAATATTTGTCTTAATTAAACACTTCTAAACTTGTGCCACCATGACATAAGTTAGCAAAACCCTTATTAATTAACAAATTTTGATTTTGACAATTTACCTCATAAATGATCCTTACATAGATGATATCCATGCCATGTTTTATTAATTAGAGGCCATGTTTCATGTGTCGGATTTATTTATTTATTTTCATTTAAAGTAAAAGATAAAAGTTAAGAATGGGATATAAACTTGAATCGAGGACTTAAAAAGATTGATGATCAAATAAGAAATAAAAGTAAAAATGAATAAAAATAAAATGAGAATAGTGAGAAATAATCAAACCCACACATTACAGATGCAAATTAAAAAGAAAAAAAAAACATTTACTATTAGTTTCCCTCTTCAGTTGGAAAATGTAACTATAAAATATTTTTCATTTATATTATTTTATTTTATTTATTAGTCCTTTCCCGACTTAAAAATGTGTATTTAGCAAAGAGATGCATTCAAATAAATTATAAAGAAAAAAAAAATGATCGATATAATATTTCTTGATGTTTATTATTATTATTATTATTATTATTATTATTATTATTATTATTATTATAAAATGATCATTTTATTAGAACTATAAAAATTTACATAAAGTTGGATGAGAGTCTAGACACTAGTTGTGCTTCCACTCCTTTCTGAATACAAAAGCTAACTCTATGAAATATAAAAACATCATTTTTAACATTATTTGAGTGGTTAATGGCAATAGATTTAATACGTGAAAGTGTGTCCAAAGCCTCTGCATCGAATTCCCCAAATGTGAAAAAAGCAAATGGTATGAACTTGTATCCGTTATTATTATTATTATTATTATTATTATTATTATTATTATTAATGTTGCTGTTGTTGTTGTTGTTATTATTTTATTTTGATAAATTCTTGATCCAGTTTTGCGCAATTATATTTGTTGTGGAGACTAATATCCTACAAAACGTGTAGACAACATGAAATACTCGCTTAGTTGTTAATCACACCAAACGCAAGGACTACATCTTATGGCAAGCAGATAAACATTGCACATGCAACTGGAAACTCCTAACCTTTTTGTTGAAGCAACTGTTTAGTTAGTCCAATAACTTACACAAATTGACAACCTTTGTTAGTTTGGTCAACATTTTTAGCTTCTTACATAAAATAAAATGAAAACAATTACATAGGCTTATGCGTTGGAGGAAACTATGAAGGTGTCTTTTATAAACACAACTGAGGAAAAAATATTTCAAAAAACACAAAGTCAATAATAACACTGGAAACAATCTTCTTTTACTTAGAAAATCGCTATTCCACTTACCAACTACGGCCATTGTGTTTTCTAAATAACATTATTTAATTAAGAGAGACATTTCTTTAAGTGTCACATCAATTCAAAACCCATTCCACACTCCCAAACCAAACGGGCCTCAGGCCCGTTTGGTTTGTAGGTGGGTTTAGAATTGGATTTGGATTTGGGAATTGTTTAAAAGATTTGAGAAAGGTTTGAGAAAAAAATAGGAGATAGAAAATGTATTATTTTATATAATTATATAAAATAAAAAACATTATTTGAAAATAAAAAAGTATAAAAATTAAAATAAAGAGAGTATAAATAAAATTAAGTGGTGAACATAACATGAGGGCCCACATGTATAGAATGTAAAAATTAGGGCCCGTTTGGCTCATGGGTGTGACCGGGTATGGAATCAAAGAATCTTTCAAACCTTTGTTTGGTATATATTTTGATTTATGACACATCATTTTCATTCCAAATTTGCATACCACTCTCCCTAGGTGGGTTTTTAATAAAAGAAACCAATCAAAAAATTTCTATTATTTGTTGTTTTTTTCTAGCCACATATATTCATTCCTCCTTTTGTCTTTTACTTAATTTTTATTTGAAAAAAGTACATAAAACATATTAAATATATATATAAATTAAATATTAATTAATTTTCTCTCTCCTTATTTTCTTTCAAACCTTTCCCAAATCCGAATCAAATTCCAATCCCACTTACGAACCAAACGCGCCCACAAAAATATCAATACCCACTTGAAAGTCACCAAAATAGGCAACTATCAATTTTTGATTCCTAATTCCATTCCCCATTTCAAAAAAAGCAACAAACAAATTTTAAATGTCTTTTCAAGCCAAAACCCATTCCATACCCCCATACCAAACGGCCCCTTAATTTCCATATAGAATATTAATAATTGTTGTAGACATCATATATTTAGAAAATTATTAATATCAAAGAACTTGAGAATATGGTAATTTGAATTTATTTAATTCCTCTTAACCTCTACCAACATGGCACAAGTTAGAAAATTATTAATATCAAAGAACAATGAAAACTTGCTCGTTTAACATACAAATCCTAAATTTATGATCAAGCAGACATACAAATCCCACTTTTTACTTTGCTGTCGGACGATCGTTTCAAATATATACTTTCCTTTTTAAGGTGTGTTTTGTCTTGTTTCATTATTTTTGTTTATATTCCCACCTTCGACATCCTTTTGATCATGTCCGGGAGTGAACATGATGAGATGACTCAATCGAAGGTAACGTTGTCCGTCGTCCCTAAGTTTGATATACACATTCATACATCACACAGGAGGAATTGGATAGAGTAATTTCGACATCTGGTATTCAGTTGGAATTAAATCCTAAACTTCAACCATCCGGAATGACTATGGACCGTTTCCCTGAAATAAGATAGGTATATATTCGAAACAGCGTGAGCTATAGGGAGTTAGAATACCTTTTTCAACCTTTTTAAAGGTGCTAAAACATTTCTGGGTACATATCTCACAGTGTAGATGGCAAAGAAGTGTTTTAAAGAGATCACTTCTAGTCTTAAGCATTGGAAAGATAGATTTTTTCATATGAAAATGTTTAAAAACAAACGAAAACGTATAAAAGCTGATGAAAATATATAAAAACGAATTAAAACGTATAAAAACGGACGAAAGCGTATAAAAATGAACAAAAACGTATAAAAACGGGAGAAAACGGACAAAAACGTTTAAAATGGAGGAAAACAAAAAAACAAACGAGAACGTATAAAAATGGATGAAAACGGTCGAAAACGTATAAAAACGGCGAAGACGCGTAAAACAAATTAAAACATATAAAAATAGACGATAACGTATAAAACGGACAAAAACGTATGAAAACGTATAAAAACGGACGAAAACTTATAAGAACGGATGAAAACATATTAAACGAATGAAAACATATAAAAACGGACGAGAACGCATAAAAACGGTCAAAAAAAGTATGAAAACGTATAAGAAAGCACAAAAACGTATGAANACATATAAAAACAGACGATAACGTATAAAACGGACAAAAACGTATGAAAACGTATAAAAACGGACGAAAACTTATAAGAACGGATGAAAACATATTAAACGAATGAAAACATATAAAAACGGACGAGAACGCATAAAAACGGTCAAAAAAAGTATGAAATCGTATAAGAAAGCACAAAAACGTATGAAAATGGACAAAACGTTAAAGCAAAAAAACCGTATGAAAACGTATAAAAATAGATAAAACGTATAAAACAGATAAAAACTTATAACAACGGACATAAAACGTATGAATACATATAAAAACGGACGAAAACGTAAAAAAGCAGACAAAAATGGAGGAAAACGTATAAGAATGGATAAAAACGTATAAGAACGGATGAATACATATTAAACAAATGAGAACATATAAAGATGAACGAGAACACATAAAAACGGTCAAAAAAGTATGAAAACGTATAAGAAAGCACAAAAACGTATAAAAACGGACAAAAACGTATGAAATGGATAAAACATATAAAAAATTAAAAACAGAAAAAAAAAACGTATAAAAACGGGTGTAAACGGATGAAAACGTATAAAAACTTATTACAACGGACAAAAACGTATGAATACATATAAAAACGGACGAAAACGTATAAAAACAGACAAAACGGAGGAAAACATATAAAAACGGACGAAAAGGTGTGAAAATGTATAAAAATGAACAAAACGTATGATAACGTATAAAGACGTATATTAAATCCAACGAAAAAAGGATAAAACAAATGTGAAATCGTATATTTTCACCATTGGACGCTTAGTCCAGTGGTTGGGGCATTACTTTGTGAAGCAAAAGTCCCAAGTTCAATCCTTGTCCCTTTTTTATTTATTTTAAATAATGAGGACTAACGTGTAAAAAATATTAACGGAGGGACTAACGGAGCAAATATTATTTTAAAACTTAACAGAAAAACTAACGTCCCATCCAAAATAGGGACTGTATGGGCAATAGGTTTCAAGATTAGGTATGTGTAGTGTAATTAAAACTACTTAAAGACTAAATATTTTATTTGAGGTAAACCACAAGGACAAAACGTGTAATATTTTCAAATTAATATATGTGACCACGTACATAATTGATAGAGGATTTTACATAGTCAGACATGCTATTTTTGGAAATATTGTATGAGGGTATTGAGTTTCTAACTATTTTCACACATTTGGATACGTCAAAACATATTGAACCATCTTTCGTATGTGGATCATGGCCTAAATATAAATATCCGATACACCCAATATAATCTAAACTTTGTTTTATTTGATATTTTTCGTACATGTCTTGTAATACCCGAAATTTTATAATGAAAATGTTGGTTTATTTAACTACTGAATACTAGATATAAACTAAATAATAGTCTAAGGGTTGTATTTGTAGTAACACAAAGGGAATGGAGTAGTCTTCAGTATATGGCAAAGTTTAAATAAGGTGGAAACGTGTGAGGTAAGTTGGTTATGGGGCTTCCGAATGAGTAGGGATTTCTACATGATTTTGGCCCAAATTAGTTCTTATATATCTCATATGTTAACATACGTATAAAGCAACTTGATAAGAATAATCTCTTTGTTAATGCTGGTAGACGTAAAACGAAATAAACTAGTGGCTAAATGAGGAAGATGACCGATATGTGTTCTTTCCTATCTGTTAATGAATGGTAGATCGATAGCGAGTAGCAGTAATACGATGATACAACTTGGAGTTAATTGGTAAATTGATCCTCTTTACTTTTACTTCTTTGAATAGGACTATTGAGCCGACGTTCACTTATATGTTGAATCAGTAAAATAACTATTTGGCTGGTATGATTAAATAAATAATGTAACTGGTATACGAGATTAAATAGAAGATGATTGGCTATGTTAGTGTGAGTCGAGGAAGCACGCATGATACTGATTCAAAAACTATTAGTACAAATTGATGCCAAAAACATTTTTCGAGATGCATTCCTTATATTATTTTAAATTTGCAAGTAGTAATGTATAGGCATGGTAAATCTAAATAAATATATGACAATATGTTAGTATTTTTGGTTGGCCATTGGAACTTTGGGTATCTATGTATGGACACGATAAAAGTAGAAGATCATTCTATTGATTTACAATGCTAGTATGGTGTCACAATTATAAGTATTTGTTTTAAATGTTACAAGATTTAATTTTATTTAGGACTAATGAGAATCTCGACCAATCAATTAGGACTAATATATAACTTGCATAAATCTTAGCGAGATGTTATCGTATTTGTAGGAGACCTGTTTAGCCCAAAGTGAACTTTCATTCCGAGCATTTATCAGGTGAGTTTTCGATGTGCTTTTAAATTGGGTTGCACTTTTTATTGAAATATGCATACTTGTTTAAATGATCATAATTTGCTACATGTTTTAGATGTTTATTTATATACGAAAGTTGAGAAATTTGATATATTCATATAAAGTGGTCTTATTAAATGTATATGTAGTGACGTGAATATATTTTGAACCGTTAGAATAATGATAAACGTTACACGGTAAGAGCAAACAAGGTCGGGTTTGCCACATTAAAAGAGAGATATTGAAAGAGCAAACAAGGTCGGGTTTGCCATATGAAAAGAGGAAATAGTGTAAGAGCAAACAAGGTCGGGTTTGCCATATAAAAAGAGAAAATAATGTAAGAGCAAACAAGGTCGGGTTTGCCATGAAAAAGTTGGTTACTATATTAGTAAAGAATGTTTTTGGAAATATGAATAGTTGGAATATTTAGTATCGTGATATAAGTTGAATCGTTGATTATATAAACTTGTTGATAAGTTGAAGCGAATAAGAATATGTGATATTAAATAGCTCTTATATGGTATTTGAACAATTTGCATAATTGTTTTACAAGTTTGATATTATTTAGAAAGTATTTGATATTATATGATTTGTTTAGTACATGAAAACCATGAATTCTCACTAGGCCTTTGGCTGACCCAAAACTCTTTTAAAATTTTTGCAACCCAGATAAGCCGCTTTAGGAATCAGGAGATTTATTGAGATCGAGTAAGAGTAGACGCTTCCGCTGATATAAGGTAAACAAGAGGGTTTAACGCTCCGAAAAGGCGGGGTGTTANGGTTGACCCGGGACACTTCAAACCCGGACGGGTTGAACCAGTTTAATTTGAACCGTTTTCGACCCAACCTAGCAAGTTGACCCGGTTTAAATCGATCCATTTTTTGCTTGGAACGGTTCAACCGGTTGAACCACCCGGGTTGAACTAGGTTTCAAAACATTATGTTAAATTTCCAAATCTTCAAACTTTTATTGTTTTTCGTTTATAACCTATAATATTTTTTTATCAATAAACTATGTGTCGCTATAAAATCCCGTTGCTATGCACGGGTACTCGTCTAGTATAACACAAATAAAAACATTTACAGTCAAACTTGAACAAAAAAGACTCAAAAAATTCAAAGTGGACACTTATTATGGGACGGAGGGAGTACTAGATTAGGTATTTTAGAGCCTTAGAGCTGAAATAATTACGTAATTTTTCCATCTTAAAAAAAAAATAAAATAAAATAAAAATAAAAATAAAAATAAAAAATCTTAACCATCTGACTTGTGCTATCTCACCATGGTGTTTAGGCCTCACGATAAATACTTGAATATAGCCAATCAAAATAACCAGAAGAAGTAGTCAAAATTGCAATATTTTCCGAATGACGAAGGCGAATATTATTTGAAGTACAAGTAGATTTGATGAAGATATTCTTCCAAGGGCCAAATCGTTTACTTGGATAAATTTTGATTCACATTTTGACCTACTTTTCTAGTATACTGGTGTAAATGTACAACAATAGGTTGGCCGTATGCACTTTGATATTTACCATGATAAGTGTGAGAATAAATTTGTATACTACGAGTACATTAACAAGCAAGATATGACTGTATTATTTAAGTTAGGGGTGTGCAGGAGTCGCACCGCAAACCGTAAAAAAACCGCAAAACCCGCACCGCAAAAACTGAAACCGCAACAAAAACCGCGGTGCGGTTCCTCAAAATAAAAAAACCGCATTTTGCGGTGCGGTTTCGGTTTTCACAGAAAAACCGCACCGCAATAATCGCACCACACCGCAAAGTCATATTCAAATATATATATATAACGCATTACACACATCATTTTCTGTTCAAGACGATCAATTTTGGAGTCGCCAACGCTTTGAAGTTTATTATTGTAGTTTAATTGTAACAATCTCAATTGCTTATCGGATAATTAACGCATTACGGAACATATTTACGTTATTACTTTTCTTATCATCTCATTTTCTCTATTTCTTTAAAAAATAACCCGGTGTCAACGGGTCTATAAGCTAGTCTATACTATATAATAAAGGGAAGTGATATTTCCACGGATTATTTTGATGCGTCCACAGAAATTAAATGCAAGTTTACATTTTTGCCCCCACATTCACTTAGCCCATTTTTTATCATCTCTCTAAACACTCACGTTTAACAATTTCAGCGTTTTTATCGCCACTAACCGCATAACATGAAACATTGAAATCTGATAACATGTACCTTGGAAGAATTGCAAGTCCCTTTTACCTTTTATTTTTTGGATTGTTTTTCTTATTTTTGCACAATAATCTAACAACATCACATTTGCAACCGGATTCTCAAAATAGTTTAAGTCGATACATGAATTGTTATTCACCAACAGATGCATGAATTGTTATCCAATAATCACAACATCATGGCCAGACACCATATCAGATTGATTTCCAGTCAATACCAAAAGCAACCATAAATCTTTAACACCTTTTTTCTAATGTGAGTTGCATTTTTATGGTTATAAATGTTCTTCTATAATTTTATGTAAATAAAATAAATCATTATCAAAAGGAAACAAACATTTTTATTTTATTAGATTGTAATGTTTCCGTGTTATGAAGTTAGTGGCGAAAAAGACGCCGGAATAGCGAACCTGGTGTTGGACAATGATGAAAAATGGGTTATATAAGTGTGGGGGCATAAATGTAATTTTACACAAAATATCCGTGGATGAATAAAAACACTCCGTGGAAACATCAACTCCCTATAATAAATGATGGTTTTGAACAAGTCGGCTAAGCATCGAGCATTAAAATCGTGTTTAATATAATGATGTGGACTTCCTTATTTAGCATCTATGTACAATAGTTTTATGCTCCATTATTTGTAGCAACTTCATTGAAAAGTCAAAGTTATATTCTCAACAAACATTATATTTTTATAAAGTAGTAAAAACGTTTAGGAAGTCAATAAACAACATTCATTGTATATCCTCTCATTGAAGTGAAGCATTCAATCAATCGGTTATTATTTTTTGTAAAGTATCGGAGTAAATAGAATTCAGGATATCAGTTTCAAATCAATCTTTCCTCTATACGATTCAAATCAATGTTCTTCTCTATGATTCACCTACAAATTAATGTCAACCAATAACTATTGCTCTTCAAAATCAAAAACGCCCTTCACCTACAAATTATTGGTTACATACAGTGATTTGTACACTGTCAATATGGACGAATTGGTAAGTATCCAAACATATGATATATTTCGCTTGATTATGTTTTAAGTTTAATATATCTGTTTAATCAGAACCCTAAAAAAATTGGGCAAGTTCACCTTGATGAATTATGTTATAATTTATTTGGGGGAAATCGCCATGATATATTTCGATTGATTATGGAATAATTTATTTTTGTAGGTAGAATGTGATTGGGGAAGATTAATCAGGTTTGACATGTTTTATCTCTTTTCATTCTTCAATTTAGTTGTTAGTAGATGATATGATTCGATCAAAATGGTTATTTATAGTTTATGTTCAATGTGTGTTTCTTATGCACACCACCTATTTGATAAATTGTGTTTGTGTAATTATCATTTGTAGGGGAAAAATAGAGCACATGATAATTCATTATGACCAATTGATGATGTTGATTTCCAAGCACGTGTTCAAAAGTACACTAATGCTTCAAATTTATAGTCTTTAAGGTGTTTTTCCAAGCACATTGCTTAGTCTAATGATATAAGAATTTTATTATTTTTAATAATTGTTTTGTGACCCATTATACTTGATGCTTTTTTGCAGACAAGCGCATCTAAAAACTTAAAATGCAGAATTTACAATGGCGAAGCCACGGGTAATGGAAACTTTGGTCACGTCTATATAACAAGAGAAAAAAGGGTATGTAATTCAGATGCAACTCGAATTCTTAGCACCGTCTATCTTACTTTACTAATGCATTTTTACGGGTTGTTTGCAATGGCTAACTGAAACAACTTATAGAAGGACATTTTTGGATAGCTTATTGAAATTGGTGCTTATATGGGCTGTGTGGGAATGCTTAATGGAAATCTCTTATATAATAAAACAAAACCCCTAGCGGGTACTTTGTCATTTTGAAAAAAAAGAATATTTCCTTATTAGGTAATATGTTAATTATTATTTAATTTATGAGTTTTTAAATTCGTTTTGTTGATATACTATACAAGTAGAAGATAAATACAAAAAATATAGATAAGATTTAAATGATTATCTTTAATCATAAAAAACTACAATTAAAAATCATAAATCAAGCAAAATAAAAATTAAATTATTTGTCTTTTAATAAATAAAAATATATCATTCAAAATTTTTAAAAAAAAACCCGCGCGTGCGCGGGCATTATAACTAGTACTTATTAAAGGAAATTGATTGTTTATGATTGGTTGGTTAAATCGCTACATTTAAAGGGACTTTCCAGGATTGTTTATTGAAACCACTTAGAAAAGGCACCTTTATAAATAGTTTTAATAAGCAATCCCAAACTACCTCTTTGTATGCAGCAGTTTAAATAAGTGAAATCAACTTTACAAGAAAAAGTTTGATTGAGCCATCCCAAACATTCCAAAATTTTATTCTAACAACCGATTGTAATTGGAATTTCAGGTCAAAGAGGTTGAGATGGTTGAAGCAATCATCTGATCATGGGCCCAATAGGTGCCCGTATTGTAAGATACCTATTTGTTGTTCAAAAAGTGGCCAATAGATTCATTGATCATTAACCAGGGTATGTATTCGTCTTCTAAACCTAATATTAGAAAAGTATAGAGAAATAGGAAAGAATATGGGGTAGGTTGGTTAACGAATCAAAATGGTTTGTATAATTATATATTCGTTTCTGTACTATTTCAAAAAGATGATAAACTCAATACCTTTTGAAATCAGTTGACGAACAAACGAGGAGAACACTCATTTCAAAATGGCTCAAATTCTCTGAGTAGATTAAGTGGCCAAATTGTTCAACATTATGCATATACAGTAATTATATGACATGTTTTAATTGAGATATAATGATTGCCATTTCTTTTCTAGACTGAAATAGAGATTTCAAGGCTGCAGCAGATGAAGTTAAGCAAGATAGCAAAGGTACAACAAGATGATGAAAAAATGGAAACAACATGCTCCCGCTCCATGAGGTAGTATTTGTGTTATGTATTATTAAGTGAAAAAATGTTGTTAAAGAATCATTGAATAAGCTATTTGTTTCCATCTTTTTTTTCCGATTCAATCGGGTCATAGCATCCTACTTTTTGTTTTTGACCACTAAAATGTTTCAGGTTTCCAAGATCTAATAGCTTATTAATGTATATTTGCAGCAGGAATGATTGCCGCATTTGCAGCCCCCACAACATTTTTTAAGGTATAAATCATATAACAAGCAAGGCTTTAAATGAAGTTCTTTTAGAAGTGCCTTGGTACTAACTGTGTCATATTTATTCCGATAGGATATCCCTGACATCAAAGGAGACTGCAAAAAAAGGAATTAAGCCTTTTGCCTATCGACCGGATGAAAAAGAGGTTAGATAATACTATTTTGATGATATTACTAATTCATAATACAAAAAAGCAAGAATAATTGCGACGTGTAGATTTTTTTAAGCATTGAATAGATTAGTGCAGTTAGCCAAACACCCCTCTTAAGTTTCCTCTTGGCTGCTAACGTGTTTAGCATAACAGTAGTTGGCATGGTTTAATTTAGGATTACTTTTTTCGGCTTATGATGTTGTTTAATTGAGCTTATGGCTTACTTATAAGACATGAGTTATAGATTCTAAGCTCATAATTAAAAAAAAAAAATGGTTCAAGATGAGCAAAGTCTGACTTGTGTGTGCATGTACACCTCCGTTACCAGATTAATATTGGTTTGGGTTGAAACGAGTCTTTTTTAGCACGGTTTTCTTTTCTACAATGACACTTATTTGGACTAAATATTTACCGTTCTAATTAGTGTAACTGCATTTTGTAAGTTTATTGGGATCTGGACAAACAAAGGAAGTCACTGGACGGTTAACACATTGCAATTTATTGGGTGGAACAGGTTTAGCTGGGATCAGGTGATATATTACCAAAAGACACTCTTATTTGGGGATTTAAAGATACTTAAATCCGCTGCTGCTTATGCTAATTCTCATGTTCAAGCCATTACAGTTGAAGTACTGATATTGGCCAGGTTCCTTCTTTCTTCACTTTGACAGTTTATACAGCTATTAGTGTGTAAAACCAGGTGGTTGTAAAGTTTGAAGCGTGCCCAGACTCATAATGTAGGATGGTTAATATGTTATCTGGTATAGGTATTAAGTCATACAACGGGTGCCAAAGTTAAGGGTTAACAAGACTTTAGATGGTGAAAACGCCACACTAAATGTTCTTTACACACATCCATGACATCATTCATTCAAAACTTTAGATTGCTGAAAGACTGTAATCTATGTAATTATATTTGACATAAAATTTGTTAATGAGTGTTTTTTTTTCCTTTTTTTTTGTTTTTTGTTTTTTGTTTTTTTTTTTTGTTTTTTTGTTTTTTTAATCTCTTTGTATTCAACTCAATAACATTTCACATAAAATGTGTCACTGCTGTGTGTATTCAACTCAATACCATTCGATGTCACATCCCAAACATGATTTGTGTAATAGGTCAGTAGAGCTCTTTTTTCAAACCATGTTTTGCGCAGGGGACATAAAGAAAAGTTTGAGAAGAAATCTTGACAAGAAAAGAACGATAGAGATAGTGATGGAATCGGTTGAAGTTTGACGCCGAGTGGGGACTTATGGGCATGAAGAGCATCAGCACCAGCAATATTCAGTTGACGTGAGTGCAGATGAAAATGTGAGTGAAAGGC